>JAUMHB010000006.1:77718-142718 GCA_032359685.1 Pittosporum tobira
CTCTCACATAAAGTTCTTGCTTTGACAATTCAAAAGTTGGAGAAGGTTTTTTACTGATGAATCGATAGTCAAAATCATTCCATACGGAATCCCGTACTTTATCAAAGCGTCGGATTTCTAAATTCTCATAGGGCCCCCCTGGAAGCACACACTATAATCTAGGGCCTGTTGAATCATTTTTATGGATTCTGCCATTTCACTGATTCGTACTAAATAACGAGCTAATGAATCCCCCTCTTTTTGCCATTGGACCCCCCAATCAAATTCGTCGTAAGACTCATAATGATCAACTTTACGAAGATCCCATTGTATTCCGGAAGCTCGTAGCATTGGTCCTGATAAACCCCAATTTATTGCCTCCTCTCCGCCAATAATGCCTACTCCTTCAACTCGTTCTAAAAAAAGGGGATTCCGTGTAATAAGCGTTTGATATTCAGTAACCCTTGTTAAAAAATAATCGCAAAAATCCAAACATTTATCTATCCAGCCATGAGGTAAATCAGCAGCTACTCCTCCGATACGAAAATAATTATGCATCATTCGCATACCGGTGGCAGCTTCGAATAGGTCATATATCAATTCTCTTTCTCGAAAAATATAGAAGAAAGGGGCAAGCTAAAACCTAGCGCCAATATCTGCCATAAAAGGGCCAAGCCATAACAAATGCGAGGCTATACGACTTAACTCCAACATAATGACTCTTATATAGCTGTCCCTTTTAGGTACTTGAATATTACCTAACTGTTCTGGTGCATTTACAGTTATTGCTTCTGTGAACATAGTAGCTAAATAATCCCAACGTGTTACATAAGGTAAATATTGTATAATAGTTCGGTTTTCCGCAATTTTTTCCATCCCTCTATGTAAATAACCCAAGATTGGTTCACAGTCAATAACATCTTCACCATCTAGAGTAAGAATGAGTCGAAGAACGCCGTGCATCGATGGGTGCTGAGGGCCCACATTGACTATCATGAATTCATTTCGTGTAGCTGGTGCAGTCATATGGTTTTTCCGATTCATTCTTCCATGAATTGCTGAAAGCGAAAAGAAGTTGTTGGAATTGCCCACTTCTAATGGCGACTGGAAGTAGGAGGGGACATAGAGGGTGGAAAAAGCGCGGGGGGGAGGGAGGTGGATTTACTGGAGCGAGCATCACCTTATTCTATCAGTAGGTTGGTTGCTATTGGGGTTCAATTCCCCTTTCATCCTAATGATAAACGAGCCGGTTGAGATGGATAAGCAGCAAAGGCTTGGTTCGTACTATTTTGGGTTTGGGGGAGGGTGCTTTGCCCCAGATTATTGAAGGTGTGAGTGGACCAAAGTCCCTACTATTATGAATTCCCCGCTTATTCTTATTGTTTAAGCTTCGGATGATTCGAATAAACGCCGCCACCTACCTAGTTCAACATGAAACGAATTCATTGCTAAAAGCTTGGCTACCCACCATAACCGGACATAGTTCTCTAATAATGAAACTTTCAATTCCCAACCCGGTCATTCGGAGAGAGAGGGGGAATGGAAGCACCTGTCCAACCCGGTCATTGTAGTAAGGAGCGCGTTTCCGATCGATAACCGCATACAGCCGACTTGGTCGAGAGGGAGATGGTAAGTTTTTGAATGGTCAATGATTACGTGGTCAGGTTTGACCATGGTCACAAATCCCGGGAAGAAGGGGACTTCAATTAGAAAAGGGAGGGTCGGACATGGTCAATGAACCAGTAACCGGGATGTCCGCATCTGCTAATCGGTACACACAGGAGAGAGGGGGGCGAATAGAGGCGGGTTTTTTAGAATAGGAGTTAGGCGCGTCACTATATACGGATTAACAACTTCTCAAATTCCATGCATCCATCTGCACCTAAGATAGGGAGAGGGATTCGAGTAAAGCGCGATTCTTATCCGCGGATGGGATCACTATTCTAATCGATTAAAGGGTTGTAACTTGCTTTCCCTTATTCCCCCAACCTCGAATAGGAAGACTCACTCCTACTATCATTCATTCTATTGATAGCTTCTAGCTCCTAATCGACATCTTTCTCATTAGCCTTTAAGCTTTCTTTCTGGTTCCTCCATTCCCCCATCTCAATAAAGATGACCAGGGAGTCTATTACCAATCCGGGTAGTTTGGAGCTGTTGTGTCTGCTCCGATTATATTATAGGCCAATCTTTCCCCTAGCTACTAGTCTCATCAGGCGCTCCGGGTGGTAGTTTAGTTATTACTCCTTGTCGGCGCCTTAGCTGTAGATGAAACTCCATTTCCAATGGCTATTAGATAATAGAGAAACTATTAGATAGTGGCGCCCATCCCCTTCCATCTAGTAAACAATTATCCAGCTTACTCTACCCGTATGGTCTACTCCCCGGGCCAGACATAGGCGTTCCTGACACTCTCACTAGGGCCAGCTGGTAGATGAATCTATCCGTCTAGATAGTGCTATCCATAGATTGGACAACTATCTCTGCCTGCCAGAGGTGTTGGTTCGAGCCCAACTCGTGCTATATATAAGAAACTGGTCATATAATCTTTTTCGCCCCCATTTTTCCTTAGACGGGTTACTCTCATAATATATAATAAATTCTGGAAAATACGGGATAGGATAAACTTTTTTCTTTTCTTTAAAGAAATTCGAAGATTTGACTTGCATTTGTAAAGCAGGTGAACAAAGACCCCCCTTTATTGAGATGGGGGAATGGATTGTCTGGTTTGCGGCTCATCAAGCTTGAGAAAGGTTCTTTCGTCGATCAGGTTACCGGCTTTAATAAAGCACTACTGGGCCCACGGCTTCTCGAATCCAATCTCGCACTTGACATGCTAAAAACAATAAACACTTAGTTTTCTTCATTTCCGCTCTGAGAGGATCTTAGCCTACCCGGGACCGGCTCTATGAGCACCTTTGGGCGCGATCAACTATCTGACTTGAATGAAGAAAAACAACCTGATTCTTCTTTACGATATTACGTAATCGGGGAAGACGGACTTTATCCATATTGCGATGGAGCAAGGTTTTTATCCCAGACATGCGGCCCCTATGTTTTTATTTCCATATCTAAAGGCGAGGAATAGGAAAAAGGGAGGGAGAGCCTGGATCAACCCTTTCCTTTTGCTAACAAACAATCCAGCTCAGACGGCATCCAAGAAGGATGGGCTGCCGAAGCCCAGAACGTACTCGCACGCCAAAGTTCCCCTTACTATACAAGGGGGGCAGAGGTTAACGTTCAGTTAGATACTCGGGATTCCCCGCATATGACTATACTATACTAATATACTAACCACCTATTCTCCGCATAGTCGAATACTGGCTTACTCATTGGCATTCGATCATTGCATTGACCAATCCATGGATTCACGATCGCAACTACCTCCCCAAGAAGAGCTAGAACACTTAGGTGTACTAGTGCGTTCAAACTCGAGCTAGAAGGTCCTAACCGACTGGAATTAACCAAAGCGGTATCGCTCGACCGCATCCTTATATCTAGAGCGCTAAACCCCCCTGTTGACCAATCTAGAGATCTGCTCGTTAATGTTGACATATTTTCCTATGAGACTATATGCAACTATATATGTAATGAGAATTCTCATAAGAGATCAACTTTGTGCTTTAGGTTCCAGCATCTTGCAGTAGGATGTCCTGGAGCACCAGAATGGTACTCGCATGTCTGGGTCGGATCATAGTTCCTTGGGAGGGGGTTCGGAACTGGCTTAGCTGGAATGGGAGCGATAGACCCATCGGGCAAGAGTCTCTGGTAGACCACATCATAACCTACTCCCAATGAAGTGAAAGCCTTACGATAGATAGTATTCTGGCTCTCCTGCCACCTTTTTGCCTGAGCTTCATCGGTAGTCTGAGTATTAGCAGGAGGAGTAGCTTGATAGAGAGTGTGAGGTGTGGCTTGAGGGGTCACAGCGGCAGGCTGAGCCGGTGTCGGGAGGATAAGAGATATCTCCCCTTCTTTCTTTTGCCATCACTCTTCTTAGTGTAAGACTGAGATGCTGCTACTCTATCCGTGGTAGCCTTCAATGCAACTATATCAATTAACTTCCCAGATCGAATACCATCTTCGACCAACTCACCCTGCTTAGCTATCTCTGCGAATGACCTTCCTGCTAGGGACATGACTTTATCATAGAAAGGCGGCTGCTGGGGATTTTCTATAGGCTAAAAGCTTGCACCATTTCAAATTCAGGCATGGGAGGAACTACCCCTATAAGAATATTCGGCCAGGTCTCGCCACCTCTGTGCATATTCTCGGAAAGACTCCGTACTCTTTTTACATAGCCTCATAAGCTGGTACCGATACTGTGCCATAAAAGCCTTGGCGAGGTCGGACCACTGATGGATCTTGGAGCGGTCTAGCCTGATAAGCCAGTTAAGGGCTGGTCAAGCTTCTTTGAAATAGATGCATCCTCAGTTTATCATCCTTGCCATATGCACCCAATTACCCTGCGAAGACCTGCAGGTGGGCATAGGGTTCGCCAGTGCAATTGTACTTTGAAAAATCAGGTATCTTAAACTTGGGAGGGTAGTAAACTTCTGGAAACAGACAAAAATATGAGTACTCAAAGCCCCATAAGTATCGAGACCCTGCATAGACTTGAGAGTATCCTCTAGACTTTGGAAACGCTTGGCAGTTTTCTCTCTCTCTTCAGCTTGTCTTCGGCTTTCTTCATCCTCATAGTGGTCTTCCTCTACCCTTCTAACAATTTAAAGAAGGATGGGCTTTTAGAGCGGGTACCAGTCGTGAGATCGAGTAAGTTAGTCTTAGTGGGAGAGGGGCAGAAAAGCATTTGCGCACCTTTCCTTTACTACGATGGATGAACCACTAATGGAACTATGCTATTACTGGGGGGTACTACTGGGAGAGACTGACTGACTTACTGATCCAGAGAGAGCAAAGACTGATGATGAGGCTTCTTTCTTTATTTACAAGCATTTGCAGGGCTATTCCTTTCTATTCCTGCTTCAGTAAATGACAATTGGTATTCTCATCAAGGTTTATCCGGGCGCTGAGCTATTCTTTGCTCCGGGCGGACCATTACGTGTACTGTATACTCTGCTCTTTAGGGAAGAGACAACTTGTTATAAAAGGGATAAGGCTTACTGCTCTTTTCATAGGCTCTTCCCGTCTACTATGAAATTAAAGCATATAAAGAAGGAAAGACGCCAGGCAGAGAGAGAGGGGATGGGAGTCTAAGCCAGTCGCCTAAGCGTATTCGCTCTTTCATCCGATATCTGGGCATAAAAGAAAAGCGCCTCGCTCTTAAGACTAGAAAGACGAGTTTTCTCTCGTAAAGGCGATATTAGCCTATCCTCTCCCTTCCGAGCTCCTTTCCGCTCCTCTCCCGCCTTCTCCTTTAAAGCGAGTGACTTTCATTCCTTTAGAAAGATTTTTCACCTATTTGAGGTGCCTTCATCAGCTCTTTCTTGTACCTGGCAATTCTATCCTAGTCAAGGAGTTTCCGGCTTAGATAGAAGTGGTGTAAGAGAGCTTAAAACACCGATTTCCGTTACCTTCAATAGATCGCTGGGGCCAAGAACGAATCCCGATATCAGGTTTTCGTGTACTACTTTTCATTCCTCTAGTAGATAGCTGTACTCTAACATCCTATTCTAAAGGAGGGTCTCTAGCTAGATAGAGCATTCGCACTCTCCTCTTGCAGTTAGACCTCTTGCGCTAATATGGCAGGAAAGCTTATTAATATAAGTAGAGTTTAACCATCAGACAGATCTTTTTTAGGCATGACATAGGCTTTAAGATGGATTGGGCGAACCAGCTTACTGAAGGCTTTCATCGCACAGGAAGAGCCTATTTTCATTCAACTCCTCGATCTATAGAGAAGAGAGCTTACTTTCAGCCTAGTCCCTCAGAGAAGTGAACTCTGAAAGACGCTTTCTCGGCTTACTTATGAAGAAAGGGGGAAGGTTTGACTAATATATTCTATAGGGTCAAGGGTGTCAGAGAGGAAGCTTTCTACCCAGACAAGGGGACAAGTCTTGCTCTTGCTATGGAAGCACTCCCTAGGATCATTAAGAAAACTTAGACAGCGAAAGGAAATTCATCCACCCGCGAGCAGTTAACGGATATGGGCTTGACAGCGCCTTGGCCTTTCTCAATAGGGTGAGTTTTTCCGTCTTCTTGCTCTAAGAATGAGCCCGGAAAGTGCGAACGAGTGCAGTAGTAGGAACGAGCCAGTAGAGCGGAAAGAGAGAGCCACTTGGGAGATAGGTTTCGGTTGGAGTTCTAAGTAAAGCTTTGACAGGAAATAAGCTTTAGTTCAAAAATCCCGGGTGTAGACCTGATCCAATGGTTGAACCGGTTGAATCCTTTCACTTAAAAAAAAAAGCCGATAGACCTCCTATCTTATTTGAATGGCCGGTATGGAAGCCTGCCCCCCAACCTGCTTTTCATCTCTTATGAGAATGCTTCGATTGAATTAATGAGCCGGTGGAACTGTGATTCGAAGCCTAGCCATACCTTTAGCCCTTTTTCGATTCATCCATGACAAAAGCAGGAAGTTAAAGACCAGTAATGGATTTCACTACTTTCTATAGCAGTTCTTCGCTCGCTCTGTCCTTTGGCTTTCAGCCTTCTATTTGATCGATTGATAGAAGAGATAGTACATCTCTCCTTTCTGCTGCTAGAGTCTGATCTTGCCTTATTATAGCAAGAAGAAGAGGATAAACGATATTGAGAAAGGGCCCAATGAATCTCTCTTATAGTACTAGTACGATCTTCGGCCTTAATCACTATCAGGACTTTAAGAAAGGCACAATCAAGAAGAAAGCGAGAATCCGCCCTTACTATCCACCCTCAAGACAAAACTAGATAAAGGATGCGGTCGAGCCTATTCACTCTTCTCCCTATGACAGGCTTTAAGCTCTTAGTCTTTCTTCGCCCTTCGGTTTCATAGTTTCAGTCTCAGTAGCCGCGATAACGGGCGAGTCGGATCAAACGTCCCCTCCTTAGGAATAAGACGCAAGACCCTATTCAAGGGAAGCGGATCCGACGAAACAAAAGGCAAAGATCCTAATATGTTATAAAAAGGAAGTCAAAGTCAAAGATTGGCGAATTTATAAATGAAATGAAAATGAAAAGGGGTAAATAAAGTGGTAACACGCCTAGGCGAATAAAGAGTCTATTGCTATAGCACAGGAAAAGAAAGTATATATATAGTTAGTTGAGTAGGAAGGGCTCTCAAGCCAGTAAGTCAATTCATCCATCACTTAAACTCCCAAGCCATATGAACAAGCTAACTAGGACCCTGAAGCTAAGATCAGAACTAGGTGGACACCAATTCCATGTGCTGAGTGTTGTGGGTTCAAACCCTATGAGCATCGAAATAAGTAGGCGCCATCTCCAAGTTCAACTTCACCAGCCACGTCGGAAGAAGACTAAGAGCAGGATGGAACTCCCTCCTTTCCGAAGAGGGAATGCCACATTAGACTTGCCTGAAGACGAGTAAAGCCGAGAGCTAGAATGAATTAGGAAGGACCCTCGCGTATTCTCTTTTCAAAGTTAATAGGCTAGAGCCGCTTTCATGCTTTGAACTAAAGGCTAAGGGAGTCGCGCTTAGGAATGGCGGTAAGTAAGAGAATCTGGGAGGCCTACACCTATTGTGTATCAGGGAACCGATGTTGTTACCCGAATCTGGTATGAATGGTTCAGAGCTCACAGCGGGTGCCAGAGCAGCTAGGCGCAGTTAATTACGTTAAGAAAGGAGGTTATGAGCCAAGTCGAATAGAGACAAGCTAGAATCTTAGAAGTTCGACTCAAAAGGCGTGATTAACCAAGTCCAATGCCAAGAGCAGGGCAAGGCTCTGACAAGACCTCTTAGTACGAGAATTTAAGGCACTCTCCTTTATTTATGAGAAGGGATTCTTAGTACCTATCAACTGCTGGCGATGAAAGCTCAGATGTAGTCGATAAGCAATAGGTTATTTCAGAGCTCCTGCTCTTACAGGATGTTATAATGCTACAGCAGAACTGAAAGTAGAAGTGACAGAGAGGAGAGAGCTACCGCTTAAGCAAAAACAAGCACTTTAGCAGAGATAAGTCACTGCAACACTTGGACTCAAGCCCTTTAGATTTAGAATAGTTAAAGAAAAGGAAAAGCAACCTTTCTCTTATAATATAAGATACCACCAAATGAAAGAAAGGGGTGACTTTGTCTTTCTTCTTTCAGTGATTGAACCCATCGGTGTAACGTCTCTATTTGTAGTATCGGTAGCGTGTTAGTGGGGTAAGCGGCTTTTCCGTTAGTTGTTGGACGACCTGCTTTCCCTAAGCAATTCTTGGAATCCTTCTCCCGCAGCCCGGCGGATATATAGTAAGGAAGCCAGATTTTTTGAGTGCGAAAGAAAGAGTTGGGAAAGGAGATTTGGGCTGGACCGGAAATAGCATTGCAATCAAAAAGGTGGCCTTCCTCTATCTCATAATACGGAGTAGAGGGTAGGGTAAAATTAGCGCTGAAGTGATGTTCTAATTTTTAAAAAGAAGGAGAATGGCTCTAGAATAGGCGGTTGGCTGCTGCTAAGCCTTCAACTTCCTGCCGCGACCTATCTAGTAAACAAGCTCCGCCCAGTGTTTGAAGAAAATGCGGGCTAAAAAAATAGCGTAGCGTAATAGAGAAGTGAAGAAAAAGCACTTCGAGGCGACACCCCCGGCCGCCTATGCCTATGGATATCAGTTGACCCTTCCCCTCTTTGAAAAGCGAGAATCCGCGGTGAAGAACTCAACCTCGAGAAATGCGTAGAAAATAAGTCAAGTAAGAAGGAAAGGCATAAAGCAAGTACTGCGAACCCCTTTAAGTTTAAGCACGAGATTGGACATCCTACTTTCGTAGCATCAAGACCGCGTTCACCCCCTTTCAAACATACTCTTTGCGATTCTATCTATCTCTTATGTCAGACTTAATGAAGGATGCCTCAGCCCTATACTCACTCTAAAGGGGAGAGAGCATATAAGTCAGGCTAAGTCGATTCTAAGAAGCAAGAAGGCACTCCTAAGCGCAGAAAGCAGTGAGCCGGGGGCCTAGCCTTGATTCATTCTTCTTCCCAGTAGTTTATATAGGAGAATAGAAATTCATTATGTTGATTAACCTTTTTCAGAGCACAGGGCAGATGGGGAAGGAAGATGGGAAGAATAGCTACCTTTCGTATCCAAGCCCTATCAATGTACTAGGCCTTCAGGCTTTCTTTTCTTGCTTGAATCAACGGCCTACCAGGGCAAGCTTACTAAGAAATTCTCGAATGATCGGTAGTCTTTGCTTTTCCTGTTTCAGATGCCAGTCCTTTTTCTGTTGATGCGGAAAAAGCGCAGCTAGCCCTTTATTGATGTTGATTCGGAGTAGGAGAAGTTAGGATAGGGGATTTCCCCTATCTGAGTCTCGTCTTTCGAAGGGTCTCGTTCCCTTCATATGCCGCTCATTTGTAGCAGGGTTTTTCTATGTTTTCGATAAGTAAGACAAGCGCTTCATTACGCGTGATTCTAGCATATGCTCAGCTGCTCCTACCAAGCACTAAAGGGAAAAGGATGCTTATCTGGATCAGCCTACTTCTTCTATGTTACGTCCTTCCCCTTTCTTTTCTTGTATTCAGTGGGTCAGGGAGGTACCCGCCCGCGCTTTTTCTTACCGGGAAAGACGTCGCTAGCCTAAGGCAGGCTTCGCTATCCTCCCGAAGCTGGCATTTTCCAATGTACAGGTTTTTTGCCCACTCACTTATATGGGTACAAGGGGCTTTACTATATTTGACTTTATGTAATTCAGTTTAGCCGTAGTTAGAGTGGGTCGATCTAGCCGCCCTAATTGAGCCGGTTGAAGATAACATTACTAAATCCGAATGATGATTTCATAATCAATCATAGAGGTGTGAAATGGCGTCTTTTCAGAACTCAGATAGCCATACCAGTTATTGGAAGGTTAGCGCACATCATTTATCTATTTCGCTCCGAAGGCAACCCGTCGCGCCCTCGTCGCGGCAGCCATTGACGATGTATTGAAGACTAAGCGAGCTGGCCTAGAACGGAGCACATGCTACTTCTTCGAAATCGCGAACACCTTACCTTTCTTCTTAGTCTGATCCGGACACTCCAGAACTCGGCTTCTTGCATTGTCTGAATCTGACTCAAAGGAGAGCAGAGAGAACTCAAATAAGAACCCTCAAACCTCCTAGACTTTCTCGATGGAAGAAGTACCTGAACAAGAAGTAAAGTCTCTCAAGTCAGCTTTCACAAAGCGGAAGCTGGAGAGGATTTATCGGGAGTCTGAAACTCGGAGTGAAGGCTTTTAGATGAAAGACCATTGGTAAGGACTAGGCGAGCCAATAGAAAGAAAGTGTCTTTGCCTTCCTCAGCAGAGAACAGAGAGGTACTACCTACTTTCTTCCATTTTCCTTTTCTTACTGCTGTCTTAAACCTTTCTACTTTAACACAGGCACCTAATACATCAGGGACAGAAGTTGGACCGAATCTTGCAGCACCCCCAACCACCTTTGGAGGAAAGCCAGATGGGACCAATCGAGGAAGCAGATCCAATTCCAACAACTGAAGACATTTTGGTTCAAGTTCCAAGGGCTGAGCACCAAGAAGAAATAGAGCATCAACTCGAGGAAATGAATCCTAACCGGGATGGGATAGATGGACCTCTGATTGCAGAGCCGGAAGCCAACCATGGGGAATCAGTGATACCGAGCAATGATGCTCAAATCACTCCTGACTTCTGCTATAAGCTGCAACAACTCTCATTTCGAATGAGTATTCTTCTCAAGTTGGCGAAGGTGTCCGATCTACTAGCTCTCCTCCAACCAATCCGGAGACTACAAGACCTTCACCTCAATCTCCACCGGTTCCCACTGAAAGCAAGCAGAGCATTACCTGAGGTAGATCCTTTTTCCCTCCTTACTCCTTCCAGTTTGCCATAAACCTTCTTGGCTAACTGTTGACATCATCTTCCCACGAAAGGAATGTTGAAGTTGAAAAAACACCTACTCTTTCGAATCCTTATTGCGAAGTCGATAAATTATACGTCCTCTGGTTGAATCATAACGACTTACTTCAATTTTGACCCTATCGCCTGGCAGTATCCGTATAAAACTATTAAGGATTTTTCCTGAAACATAACCTAGAATCATATCTTCATTATCTAAGCGAATCCGAAACATACCATTGGGAAGCGGTTCAGTAATTAAACCCTCACGAATCCATTTTTTTTTCTTTCATTCCAGGTAAAGCCTCCTCCATTGGTCGATACTTCAAATCTAGCATAGCAGTGATGTTCTCCAAAGGCAAAGAGTACATAGAAAGTAGATAATATAGGATTCCTCGAAGCGGAAAAAGAATCTTCAACCAACTGACTAATAAGGCAGAGACTGACCTCTCTCTCGATGTAGGATCTCTTTCAAGCCAAGCCTATTATTATAAATGCAGGTTAAGATTGAAAAGTTCTGTTAGGTTCTTAGTAGCAATTGACGCCAGGCACAGGATCGGGTGCGGGAAAGCGTGGCGGATACGCTCAAGGAACAGATTTCCGATAACCAACTCAAACCGCTCTTTAACCAAAAAGAAGAAAGAGAAAGCCGAGGAAGCTCAGAATAAGAATAAGAAGGCTGCTGGGTAGTTTTAGCTTCTTGATCCCGACTTTCAGCCTTTTTGATTATTACCTTTCAACTTTACTCCCTTCATCTTAGTAGTAGAAAGTAGCCCGATTATCTTCTTCGAGAATGAATGAATTCTTTCTTTCTTCATTTTTGACTTCAATAGCTTTTCGTCTCCTTGATAGCTGGAAGTTCTCCAAAAGTATGAAAAGCTGGAGGACTTTGTACCATCCATTCCGGTGTGGTTGGATTCTGTTCAACAGCCCAAGGACTTGGAGCGCATCTTTTGTTGTTTCCACTGCTTGAAGTGATTGTTACGACCACGAAGAAACGACAAATCCCAACTACGGATATATAAGAGCCAGAACTGCTAAGGGCATTCCATCCAGCGTAAGCATCTGGATAATCTGGAATGCGACGTGGCATACCCGAAAGCCCTAAGAAATGCATGGGAAAGAAGGTAGGATTCACCCCGAAAAAAGTGATCCAAAAATGGATTTGACCTAAAGTTTCAGGATATGTCCGACCAAAGATTTTACCTACCCAATAGTGAAATCCTGCAAATAAAGCAAAAACGGCTCCCATAGAAAGTACATAATGGAAATGTGCAACCACATAATAAGTATCATGTAGAGCAATGTCTAGCCCAGAATTTGCCGGAACTATTCCAGTGAGTCCTCCTATGGTGAACAAAAAGATGGACCCTACAGCAAATAACATGGGTGTTTTGTATTGTATTGAACCCCCCCACATGGTAGCGATCCAACTAAAGATTTTGATTCCAGTGGGGACAGCTATGATCATGGTAGCTGCGGTGAAGTAGGCACGGGTATCAACGTCTAAGCCCACAGTAAACATATGATGAGCCCAAACAAGAGATCCAGGAACACCTATACTGATCATGGCATAAACCATGCCTAGATACCCGAAGACCGGTTTTCCCGAAAAAGTCGAAACGATATGACTTATGATACCGGATCCAGGCAGAATGGGAATATACACCTCTGGATGACCGAAGAACCGAAAGAGATGCTGGTATAATATGGGGTCTCCCCCTCCGGCGGGATCAGAAAAGGTTGTATTAAAGTTTCGATCGGTTAATAACATGGTAATTGCCCCTGCCAGTACCGGAAGTGATAATAAAAGTGGGAATGCTGTCACTAGAACGGACCACACAAATAGGGGTGATCTATGCATAGTCATTCCAGGTCCACGCATGTTGGAGATAGTTGTTATAAAATTGATAGAACCTAAAATGGATGAAACACCAGATAGATGAGGACTAGAAATTGCTGAATCAACTGCTCCTCCAGAATGGCTGGTAATACCACTTAAGGGCGGATAGACCGTCCACCCAGTGCCGCTACCCACTTCTACTAAGGCTGGGCTTAATAGGAGCAAGAGACTTGGTGGCAACAACCAGAATGAAATATTATTTGATCGTGGAAATGCCATGTCAGGCGCACCTATCAGAATCGGAACAGACCAATTACCAGATCCACCTATCATCGCCGGCATAACCATAAAAAAGATCATTAAAAAAGCGTGAGCCGTTATTAAAACATTATAAAGTTGATGATTCCCACCAAGAATTTGATCGCCGGGTCGTGCTAATTCCATACGAATCAGTACTGAGAAGCATGTGCCCATCACTCCAGCAATGGCACCAAAGATGAAATATAGAGTCCCTATATCTTTGTGGTTAGTGGAGAACAGCCATCGGACCAGATTTGTCGTAAAATTGAGATTATTTCGTTTCCTTCCTTATCAGAGAGGGGCCCCTTCGAGAGTTGGAGAAAGTTCACAGTTGGCGAATGCAAAGCATATTTCTAAATTCTCGGGATCCCAGAATATTGTCAGCTGATATGAGGTTCCAATCTAGGTTTACCTCTGCAAGGTTGATGACGTGGCCTAGTAAGAATTTCTGCCACCAGTCTAGTCGCCATCTCCGGATCCGGTCTCAGCACCTCCCATTGCTTCACCCGATGATAGTAGTTCTCCTGGTCCTATCCCTGAATTGACACTACTATTGATAATGATTCTGATCCTCCAATTGCTGTTAGGAAAGGAGATTTTTGTTAGGGCTTGCACCCAACATCCTATTTCTAACTTTCTCTCTTATTCTTCTTTGTCTCCATCCTATCGTACCTTGGCTGTAAGCTCGATAAGGACTCGGGCTTCTTTTATCATTAAAACCTTGTCGAACTCGCTGAAGATCAAGAATAGTTACTTTCTCCTCAACAACAAACCACTTTTGAGAAAATGCCTCCTCGAGCTCTTTCCAGCTTCTTATCGAGCTTATCAATAAATGAAGGTTTTCATACTATGTCTATGCTCTAATATTTAAAATGAAAGAATATGCTAAATCTTTCATTTTAAATATTATGGTTCGAAATCTGACCTATTCGAGTTAGCCTTCCCAACGAGTCGATAAACTTACAGATGTGCTCTCTGGCGTTGCCGTTCTTTCCATCGTACTGAGGAAATGGATTTGGCGCAACGTAGCCTGCATGGAGCGGTTTGTTGAGAATCTCGATGGGGTATGGCGGTCAGAAAGAAAATCAACTAGATTTTCCGAGGAATCTAGCACAGATCTCGGTCACATTCGCCCCTTCCTATAAAGGAGAACTTTTTCCTCTCGCACGATCCTGTTAGATTCTCCACCATCTTGTATAAGATATTGTCAAAATGATATAAAAGTCCAAATTTCAGACAGACAAGATAGAATAGCAAAATAGAAATAGAGACTAATAGGAGAGAAATCAACAATTCTTTCAAAAGAAGGTAACGTTGAGGAGATAACGGGCGCATAATTTAGATCAGACAACTCCCGAGGAAACTTCTCATTCTAGGTCCGCTCTCTAATCTCAATCAAACCTTAGCCCTGAGAAAGTTACGTTTACACAACCACATAAGCAATCACCCACGACAAGGCCTGAACACGCATTCTAAGGGCTTGAGGCCACAAGCTACGATATAGGGCCTCTCCTTTATATTATAGTCGAGCTTTATAAAAGCCTTTAAGCTAGCTCCCGTTCGATAGTCCAATCGGGAAGTTGAGCTTTCTTGCCATAAGCTGATTTCGGGATTGTTCTTCCTGAGCGAGAGTGGGACTTTCACTTCCTTAAGAGCCGCTTTCCTCTCCCACAGCTATCCTAGTTCCATATCTTCCACTCGCCTTACAAGGACCTACTAGTTTAGCTTGCTTTCTTTCCTTAACCAGCTGACCTTACTTTTCGTAACCTTCCTTTCGCTTTCCTATCCTTTATATTAGATTATAGTAGAGTGAGTTCACTCAAAGAAAGGACTTCCCGAAAGCGGTTATTAAGAAAGAGTCTTTAGGAAGGATCGAACCACGTAAGTAACTAGGCGCTAACGAACAAAGGTTTTATGGCTTGAGAGTGAATTGCACTAGATCGTCAATCCGAGATTGAATGCTTCCTTCTCACCCTATGGTCACAGGCCGGTCCACATCTATTAGGCTGGTGGGAACTACTCTCGGTTACGTATGAATTAGACTGGCTATCTAGACGGAGCTATTGAGTGCTTGCTCTTGCTTTCAGATGATTGTGATCCTCATTGTGTATTTATTTCATTCTTTTTTTTTTTCTTTATCGAGCTGAACAGAGTGTCGAAGGAAGAATCTCTTGCATCTTTCCGGACCAAAAAGCCATTCTCTCAGCTGTAATGAAAGGACCGGCACCTAAGAAAATAGCGAAGAGAGCTTGCCTTTACCAGGAAGTACCATACCCTAGTAGTCTCCGCTGTCCCCATACCATTTAATATATGGACGGATTATTAGAAAGAAGTTCTTTGAAAGACTTTTCTTAATATGTCCTTTTGGAGAGCAAGCAGAGATTAGAAGGATTTTAAGAGTGATGGATCGAAATCGTTAAGTCTTCAGCCAGATGCGAAAAGTCAATTCCAATGTGACGAGAACCTCATATTGATAAGTAGAAGGGAAGGCTTTACTATAAAGGAAAAGCAACCCGGTTAAGCAGCAAGCTGAAAGAAAGGGACTTTCCAACCCTTCGCTTTCCTCTCCTAATAGAAGCAAGAGCAACCTAAACGATTAAAGTAGAGTTCCTTTGGATAATGTAAGACGAGCCAGGCGTCATCACTTTCCTCTCGAAATGTCAGTCGAGCTAAACGCCTCCTCTAGTAAAGTTAACACCTTACTAATAATGGGGCGCCGATTCCATCTTATCTCCCTTCCCTGAAAGTGGACTGGACGTTTTGCCGGTCTTTTCAACAGCAAGCAATGGTAAAGCAAGCGGTCGAAGGGTCTACTTATTATCAATATACGGATGCGCGTTAGCCTGTATTGTATAAGGGAAGGGGGCTTTCTTATAGCTAGTGCGCTCATCCCATCCATTGCTTCTTTCTGCAGTTCTAGTTTCTGTTTAAATCTTGTAACTCCCTTTAATATCTGTCAGTAGTAGCTTACAGTCCCTATCCTTCTTTCTGTCCAGTCTCCAGTAGTTGTTTAGGTATCATAAGATAGTGAGAACTTTCATCCGTTAATAAATGCTCCTCGCTGGAAAGAAGAACTTGCTGGCTGTAGCTTTAGTTGAACTTCCAGAGTGATAGATCGGTTATTACTCTGCCACCGTTGACAAGTCTACTTAACGAAAGAGAAAAGGGAGGGGAAATTTCGGAGATCTATTTGATTGGGAAGTTCTTAGCGGATATCAAAGGTGCAATCCACAAATCGCATGTGTTAAGTATGGAGAGTAGATGAATTGAAACGATGCTTCGATCACTTCTCGCATATATACAATGACTTCTTCCTATAGATTAGATAGCGGAGAGAGAAATCTCAAGGAAGCTTTAAACGACTTCCACGCAAGGAAAGACTAATCGATAGGATAGTACTACCGATGGCAGGGAAAGCAGACTGAGATACCGATACCAACTTGAAAGAGAAAGAGATCACAGGAATGTGGTGAACCATACCGAGATAAAGAGCAGTGAAATAAAGCATATCGAGCATAGGCCTCACTCTACAAGTTCAGTTCGATGAGCTCCTAGCGGACCTGTGCCTACTATCTACTTAGTGTGTGTGCTAGGGAAAGCAAGCTGAGCAGTTCTCCCATCGCTAGAAAGCCCAACCGGTGACCAAAATTCGTAATTCCTGTCTCCTTAGCCGCTAAAATAGTACTATCGGATAGTCCATGAAGGGGTTCTCATGACCTATTGGTTGATGATGGGGTTCTAGTTGGCTCCTCTTTTCCCAATGTTTAGGGATACAAATCTTGACTCCCCCATCCACTGAATAATTGTAGATTGACTCGTCTTCTCGGGATAGATCGTTCTAAAAGAATGCACTTCCTTGGTATGGAAAGAAGCCTGGTTCTGGCTAATCTTTTTTGTTGAGGTTCTTTCTTGTCCAAGTGAAAGTCGAAACCCGCACGTTAATTGGTTATATTATAGGTCACAGGCGATCTCATTCAATCATTTTTTGGGTTGGCGAAGATTATATTATAGGCCAATATTTTCACATCCGCAGGGCTTTATTAAATTACTTGAAGGATGACAGCAGGGTTCCAAACCTTAACAGAGATTTGATTAGGGCTTTATTAAATTAATAGAGATCCTAATGAAGGCTTTATTAAATTAATAGGGATCCTAATAGGGGACTTAGCTCGCATGTGATAGAGAAAGGTACTTGGAGATGGTTCTAGATTCCTAAATGAGTCATCCATACCCAAAGTGTGATCCTTTTTTGACAAAACGACCTGTCTTTTAGACGTCAATGGTTTAGTATAGGTTTCCTGCCCCGCGAGGTGACAAACTTGGCACCTCATCAATAGGACCAAACTTGATGTAGAAAAATGTTCTATCGAGGCAGATTGGATTGTACTGGGAAAGATATCCAACGGGCTAGGTTCATGATTGAATATTCTGCTGGCGTATCTACCTAATGACGAGGTGAAACCTTTGAGGGAGAGGCCTAAATTAGGATAGCCTTCAGGGACATGATTTGGCTCGGACTCTTCTTCCGGTTTTAGAGGTTAGAGCAACAGCATGTACCCCTTTGAGATAGCATTTGGTCTGCGGATTGGTACTTACCAAGTGATCAGAGGGCTCAAGGGTGCAACGTGCTAGACCTAAGACTTCAACAGGAGTTATTTTGTTTCCTAATCTTTTGGTAAAACTTTGACTACCAATCCCTCTTCTGGAAAGAGAGTTCCTCTCTCCTTCACTTAAAAGTAAAGAAGAGATACAAACTTTGGAACCTAAATTAGGTAGGATCGAGGATGGAATCGAATAGCGAATCCCCTTGCTTTTATTCAATAGTACGATCCCCGGCCATATGTCCTCCTTCCCCCAGCAAAGTAACCTCCTTTGATGGCACATCTTCAACTATCACTCTCATCTTCCGAACATTTTACGAATCCACTGCTCTCGTTACCCGTTAGATCAACAATCTCATTACTTAGGTCTCGTAAGAGCACTCTAAGGCCCTCTAAGACGAATCAAGGAAAGAATTAGACAAGCGAGATGAAAGTACAAACATAAGTAAGAAATGAAATCTTTGACTATTCGAATAAAGAGGGGGGGCTTCTTTGCCCAATAGATGCTTAGAATCCGGGGTGAAGTAGTGTACTCTTATCCGCGGATTGACGGCCTTGGCTTATTCATTAAATATGGGAAATTTCACTCAATCCTAGAAGACCTTCCTCTCCCCCCGATCCGGTAGAGCGTGAAGCTTTGCTTTGGAATCGAACGAGAAGCTCGAAGGAAAAGGAAGTAGCCAATTCAAAGGTGGTTTCAGTCATCCTCTGCTTACAGCCTAATTAAAATCGAGGTTCCATCTTAGTACGCAAAGTCTGAAGCAAGAAAAGGGAAATCCAGAGTTAGAGAAAATCTGTCCGAATCTAAGACATCCAACTCAAAGGATGGACTAAATAAGCGCTCTCCTTGCATTTGAAAAGTCATAAAAGAAAGTCTGAATTACGAGGGGGAAAGAAAAGAGGACCCTCAAAAGGATCCAACCAAAAGCATCAGACAGGTACGGCCAGGTAAGGCATGAGTCGGAAGAAATTTCCTTCCATCGTAGAATACGAAAGAGAAGCTTTTGCCGAAGCATGAGGGAATAGCAGGGTACATGGATCTCCACAGGTTTTTTTTTCAAGATTCAGCTTTGCTTTTCTTTAGCCTGGGGTCAAGCTCTCCTAGAGGGGAATCCGGGGAGAATATTTAAAAAACTGTGCTGGCAGTCTCACTACTGACTAGATCTGGCGATATACCTACTTGACTAACTAGGCACAGGAAAGGGCGAGAGGGTTTTCCACAACATTTTGAGTAGGCCTTTCTGAACTCACTGATTGCAACTTGATTCCATGCTTCCTGATTAGCTATTCTTCCTTGCTCTAAGCTTTGTACGCTCATGAGTAAGACTAGATATTACTTCTTTAACATTTGACTTTGGAAGATTGACGATCGCCTCCCTTGCTATATTAGTCCCTCCCTTTTCGGGTTATTGGGGCGGACTCCTTATTCTGTGAAATTGATTCACTTTTGTTTGTCAGTGTAACGTCTCGTCTCATCCGAATAGCTGGATAGCGAGAGAAAGACTTGTAGGAAGGATGCCATGTCTGAGGAGATGAAAGCTCTTCAGAAGAAAGCTAGAGCTCGTGAAGACAGTCCCACCCAAAGAGCGGTGGAAAGCCAAGGAAGAAGAGGAAAGAAGTGCAAGACTCCTTACATGATGCAGGCAAAGCTTTCCAAGCTAGGGCTAAAGCATGTATCAAGAAATGAAGATGAGTACTTTCTTTCATTTTTCTTTCTACATGGGTCACACGGGGAATTCAACATAAGCGGTACTTTATTTTCTAGCCATCCTAGCGGGAATTAAAGGTGGGCCCTTAAAGTCCAGCCTTATCACCTCACCTCGGAACTAGAGTTTTCATATCAAACAACTATACGATAGGCAAAGAAAGCAGGAATTAGAAGACTCGATTTCCTCTCCTGTTCTGAATAGCCAACTAGAGTGGGCAGTTGAGCAACGTTTAGCGCTTTCCGGGCTTGAGCACGAATCGACGACTATTGCTGTATAAGATACTGGTCTGTCGAACCCTTATCTTTTTGTCAAACAAGAAGAGAGCCATTTCAGGCCCTAGAGGAACAACGTTGGAGAACAAAAACTGTACAGCAATTCATTTGAGGAAATGAGGGTTTCGCGCAATACCACACAAAATAATGTGAGGGGAGACCTTCGCTTAACAGTGGAAGTTATGGAATTGTTGTTTCCTTACTATAGAATACTTATATGAATTCAGCAAAATAGAACCAAGGACTTGTTTCCAGCTCCGAGCAGGGTTCCTTATTTCTGTGAGTAGTGACCCAAAGTGGTTTCACGCTACCTGACAAGCGATCCAAAAAAAGAGACTTGACATGTATCTGATGGCTTTCCGTATTGATTTCATATAGTGATTGACGTCGACGGGACAGGATCGGCTTCCAAGGATGCTTTACGCTATATGATCCTTTAAATGAATAGTTTGATGGGCTTTGCCACCTGTTTGCTATTCTTGTGCCAGCGGAGAATGCTTCCTTTTTTTGCCTTATATTATCATAGGCGTATGCCTTCCGCTGTATGCTCGAGCTTTTGTTCTTAACTACTTGCCTTCGGACAGCTGCCAGTTAGTTATCTTATTTCGTAGAATGAAGTTTTTCCTCTTGAGCAAAGATCTTCGTCCTAACAAGGGGCGGAATTTTTTAAAAGATTAGTCGATAGCAATTCAGCAAAGAGACAAATGTGAAGTGAAGCCGTTGTTTCTGCCTCTCGCTAGATTGATTGAGCCTTCATTTCTATTTATATAGAGCGTGGGCTCTGTCCTATATCTATCTCGGTGGTAGATTTCCTGGTTGAACTAATAACATTCTTAATCATACAGATGGAATTGCTCGACAGGAAAGTCTTTCGGTTAAGGGATGAGACTCCCCCAACCCCTCCCTCCGAAGTGAATACTTCTCCTTACAACGACCTACAAACCCGAACATGTAAATAGTGTAAATAGTGAGTCACTATAAAAAGGTTCCAGGAGAGCGTAGTCAATACGCCTCGATATTGACAATCACACCATCATAATCAGAATGACTCGATTCGTACACTTTCACAATCCGTTAACGGATCCTGCTATCAAGTAGCTATGAGCCTCCCGGGATGCTTTTCTGTGGAGAAATCCATCTAGAAAGCCTCGTCCGAGAGAAAATGCTTCTTTCTGGGCCTCCCTTTCCGCCAAGCATTGTAGTCTACGATCAGAAGCAAAAGTTGCTTAACGCCCAAACCCCCTTTCTCTTCCTTAGGCTTTGGTCTCCTTTGGCTTATCATCTTCTTTCTCTCATCCAGCAAACGAGTCTTAGAGCTAGGAGCGCCTTCCTAGCCCAGCCTTAACCTCCAGCCAGGAAAGAATAGCTAAGCCTTCAAGCCCTAGGTCCTATTCCTTTCTTGCGAGATGCGAAGAATAGCGTAGTAAATATAGTCTATCCGGTCGGTGCGCTAGGATTCTAAACCCGTTGATTTGATGTCTATCGCTTTTTTCTCAATCCGGCTATTTATATTTAACTTCTCTTCGCCTACTCCTTTCAGTCTTTAGAGTGAATACTACCTACGTTCGGGATTCTATAAAGTGAATCCCGTCACTAGGCAACCTGCTTGATAGGCTTAGCTCTTCTCCCACCTGCTTTGCTATGTCTGTCTAGCCATGCTTACTCTTTTCTTCACTCGGCTTTAGCTTTACCCTGCTTAAAACACTAGGCCTAGCCTACCAAAGTATACTTATAAAGATTTTCTTGGAATGTACCTTATAGGCCAACCAAAGCACTCCTATCTAGGCCATGAAAGAGCTATATAGTTCATCTCTTTGTAAGAACTCGGCAACGCATGCTATGCTTTCAACACTAGGCTTAGCTCTTTATAAAGAACATCTCTTTCTCCCCCCTCTATTGCCGGCGCGAGGGCGAAACCTACCCCTTGCATTGCTTTGACCGGCTTTGCTATGCTAGACTCTTTTCTTCACTCGGCTTACCCTGCTATGTTTTAGGCTTCATTGCCAGGCTTTGTATTATTTCTAACTGCTTTTTATTCATACTGCTTTGCTCTAACATCTACTAGCAACTATCTTTTGAATTTCTTTATATAAATGAAAAGTGTCAGCTAAACATAGAAAGTCAACTATGAATATATCGTAAGAGATGAATGAAAGAAGCCAGGATACATATTAGACCTAGTTGAAAGATTGAATTGGAATGAGCTTACTAATAATAGGCCTACAAAAGCGCTTCTAGATAGGCTATTTCTCTTTTGCGGCTATTTTAGTTGCATAAACCTACGTTCGGTTTAAAGCCCTTCACTCGTAATCCCTTCACTCGGGTGAATTTCATTACCTGGCATTGCTTCACTCGGCTTTGGGGATAGCAGTGAGCCCTTGAGTTCCCTGAAACTGCTAGGAGGAAAAAGCCCTGGATCGCTATCCAGCAAGGCACCTTTTGTTGGCAGTTATATGATAGGCGAGCATATGTGCTAGCACGTCCCCCAGCTTAGCAGAATATGTATGGAATGCTGGTAAGCTCAGAAAAGAAAGATTAAAGAATAACTGGAAGCGCTCCTAGGAGGAATGCAACCCCCTTTGATCTGACTATTCGCGCATTGCTGAGATGGTATTCTTAAAGGTTATCCCAGGGAAATCCTGAAAGCCCTTTTGACACAGACCAAATCAATGACTGCGTTCTTACTCCATTTTCTCCTTCGCGGTAGTTTAGGTCTCATTTAAGATTATAGGCTTTCTAGGAAATTTTCTAGGATCAGAAGGCAGAGCTATAATGACCGCAGGTGGAAATCTGGTGTTTTTTGCAATACTTCTTTTCAGCTTGATCTTTCTCTTTCGTCTTTCTTACCTATAATATTACCAACTGCTGTTATTCCGCTAAAGCCAGGAGAGCGTCTTTGGTAATATTAGTGGAAAAATCGTCTGCTAAAGGTCCGAAAATCGTCTTCTGTTTAAGCTGGACGTGTACCCTTCCTCCGAAAAAAGAAAAAAAAGGAGTTCTAATGCCTATTGACATTCTCAATTGTCCACGTGAAAGCTTTAAAGCAAGGTTCGCAAGCTTTATCTATAAGAAGGATATGTTGACAAAGAAATTCAATTTCTTGAAGTGCCTGGCCTGGTTACCCCAATCCTTTTAGGTATTTTCGTGCCACGATCTTATCATTGAATAATCAACGCAACTTGAATTGGTTGTTCACTGCTGGATGATAGATTGTTTGGTGGTGGTTACTAAACTAAGGGTCCGCGATAGACTGCCCTTCCCCTTCGATTCCCCTGCTCTGCTATTTTGATTTTCTCATCTCAAGGCTCGTATAACTCGCCCCTAGTGGTATAGTATAGTTCTTAGGGGCATCAGGGACAGCGAGAAGCTTCTCCTCTAAAAAAAATGGAGAGATAACTCGCATATGAAAGAAAGGATGCTTCGCTTGCCCTAAATCAGTTAATCCGGAAGTTCCTGCTTCTAGCGCGAAAGCAGACAACGCAAAGGAGGGAGCCTATTCAATAGCCCAAATACAGCCCACCTAACAGCAGCTAGAAAGGCTATAGGCGCGAAAGAAAAGCGAGCAGGAAATTCGGCATCATATGGAACCGCTGAGCCAGCCTCAAGGAAGAGCTTTGATCCTTGCCTTGAACCGACTTTCGAATTTTCGTTCCGGGTAGTAATATCAAGCGATCTGATGATACAGCCCCTGTCTGTTTAAAGGCCTGGTTGAAGAGTTTCCTGAATGGAATAAGCATTTAAACGGCTTTTCCTGGACTCACGAAATGGGGCAGTCAGCCCCTATTGAGTCAAGAAACCGCATCAAACTACTTGAGTTCGTAAGCAGCGAGGCGATACGCTAGACTCGAATCTGTTCTCTTTGTGCGATTTCCCTTTCTATCCGAGTATTAGGACGAGTCGGGATTCAGATCTATTGCCAAGCATAAAGTCGGGCTTGAGGTAGTCTCAAGAGTCCTAAGTTGCTTCCATTCTGGGGCATAATTCCTTATATATATAGGCAGGGCGAGAGACTAGGCCAACTTACATCTGTTTCCAAAAAGATTGATCTGTCCAAGAAACGATCGGAAGATATCAGTACAAGAAGGCGGACATGGATCCTGTCAGTCGGCTGGCTGCCGATACTACAGAGGTCGCTTGGGTAGACGTGGTGGCTACCCCCATAGAGGCAACTCATGGTAAAGCACGCGCGCGAAGAAGGTGGCTCCACATATAGCCAACAAGAAGATTAGGCCAGAAAGACTTTCTTAGAGGTATAAAAAGGGCGCTTCTTTCCAACACTTCTGGGAAAGGGATTCTAATACAAACCCAGCGAACTGCCTTTTTTTATTCTGATCGTGACTTTGGTTACCCGGTTCCCCTATTATATAACCGGTACGCCCCATTGACTAAGAGGGGGGTCGCATCCGGCTATAAGCTAAACCGAACTGCCTACATACCTTCCTCAGGAATCTCGGTTAATAGAATCAGACCCCTAAAAAAAAAAGTTCAGTTTTATCCAAAACCTAAGGTAGGTAAAATCGACTAACATCAGCTTCTATTATAGATTGAGATCTTTTCACTCCTCGCTTTTGATCAAAAAAAGATCTTGCTTCTCAATAGCTTTGAGAATTCGTACGTAAGGAGCGCTTTGCCGCAACTAAAAAAAATCCATACCACTATATAGTATGGATGGTATCATTCTGGTCATGGTCAACCATCAGCCCGACCTTGGGATATCTCTCTCGTATGGTGATGCACCTTATCAATCATGAGATTGGAGCAGCCATATAAGATATAAGATTGAATGGGGCTTTATCAGGTGTATAATTTTGGTGATTGACCATGAATTCATACATTCTGATTATCCTCATTGACTCAAGGATTTCACATACGTCCTATTCCCCATAGAGTCACGAGATTGCTAATGGACCCACCCTTGGGGGCATGGAGCCAGCGTCAACCTTGCTGTATGCAGCTGGCAGTGCCCGCATGATAACTTCTTCTGCCATCCAACTGCTACGACCGGAAATGGTGCTATCGTTTACCCTCCTATTTTTTTTATACCTATCTGTATAATTGTAAAAAAGCTTTCTTTTGAATTCATTCTTTGCCTATCATATAGTTGATCACAAACAATCTATCGTCATGAAAACCAGCTGGATATCGTCAAGTAAGATAAGGCTTGTAAGCCAAGCGAGCCAATAGAAGCCAATCCATCCCTAATTCCTATCCTCTACCAGAAAATGTGCTAGCTAAGGACCCGAATCAAGTGTACCGACTAGCCGCAACAGGAGAAAGTCAAGCGCTTCGGATAACCAACTCCCCCCTTTGGCTCTAATGCCTCGTTACCTTATTGAGCTCATCCTGCTCCTATCCTATAGATCGACCCAATCGCTACACCCTATAATAATAAGAGTATTATAACGATAATCGGAATTGGCAATTCTTATTCTTTTTATTATTATGCTTTTCCAGAAGCCTGTCTCAACCCTGTGAATCCTGGCTAGCACCTAAACTAGTCGAACTAGTCGAAATAAACCTTCTCTCGCTCTAAGGCCTATAGTAGAAAGCCTTATCGTTCCCTTCCCGTTGGGCCAACAGCAACAGTGCTGGAAGGTCTAATCTAATGAAGTAATGTAACCCGAGCCAAAAAAGAATTCATTGATCAAGTGCTAGCCCCATATGTCTGTCAGGGAATCAGTATCAGTGGTTGAATCGCAAAAGGGGGCACAAGGGCAGACGGCTAGGCTTTGTGGCTTCGAATCCCGGTTCCATCAGAAGAAGTAGGTGACGTAGACTGACATTTCAATTGACCACGTGAGCCTTTATAATTATAATTCCCGTCTTTTTTATCCATTTCTTTTGTTTGAAAGAGGCTGTGACCAGAGGTACAGGAAGGAGGCGATTCACTATATAGAATTCTTTAATCTATGTCCATATCATTATTATCTAGTCCATGATCCCCTATCCTAAACCGACCGGATATGAAAAATTCCCAATCAATCCTTGCAACGGCGTGTATTGGGTCGTACCTTTGGTGGAGTTCTATTCCGCAAGAGCTGAGCTTGGCAGCATGAACAAGGTTAGGACTTGCAAGGTTCTTCCTTTCTCCTTCGTATTCGAAAAAATTTTTCAGGCCTCTTAGATGGCAAAAGGGTGGGGTGGACCCGATTGGTATATCCATTCATAACAGAACCGGAAACCCCATCTAATTTGGTCTTAGAGTGGAGAGGAAAAAAGTCTAATCAATAGGGCCTTTTCTATTAGTTTCCTTCACCTCTAGTATGTTGACAGGCGAGCACTTACGTAATAGGGGTGGGTCGATCAGGTCGGTTAAGGGCAACTTCGGTTCCCCTCGCTCTCGGCGTGGAATCCGCGTTGACCAATCCAACATAACCGAATATGCCATGTATAGATTTCTTCACCGGTTAAGGCAGCCGCAAGCACAGACGTTCGTCAATGTTGGTATCTTCGTAAGTTGATGTGACAGAGCCTGCGCTAACACCCGGAACATAAAGGAAGGCTTTCTCCTCTCCACTGCTACGATCCCACTACACTTGAATGAAGGGCAATGCCTATTGTGTAAGCTTGACCCGAAGCGCGTTGGTCAAGTCCAGCTCGTTACAGGCGCCGGAAAGAGGCATGTATCTGAATGAACAATCAGATGCCGTTTCAATGTTGGTTGCTGATTGAATCTTTTCATTCGTAGGTGGACAGTTGCTTTTCCTGAACTCTCAACCTAAGCCTTTAAACAGACAGGGGTCTTCGACCCTTATCCTCATGAATAGCTCTCCCATCTGTATTACAGTATAGAAGGATAAATCTCGTATCGATCATTTGGTAAGGTTTTTCGTGACACTACTGCGCTTGTGTTTGATCTTGAAGAAATGAAAGCTGTGATTGGCAGTGTAAGGGTCATTTTAGAGGTGTACATGCTAAACCTCCTGGGTGGTAATGGTATGCGTGTGGAAGCGTAAAAAGAATATAAGGCGCTCCCCCATTTTTTTGAGGAAGCTAGCAAGAAATCTAATCTTTTTTGTGTTCAAAGCCAACTCTTGGAGAAAGTGTAAGTGTGAATCTCTTTCAGATGAGGTTATGTAAAAAGTGTAGTTCCCGGAATGTGCTGTTTTAAGGAAGGAAGGAATATTCAACGGGGATCAGGGACCCACCGGTGAAAAAGAAAAGTGAGTTAGAAGGTTGTTCAATTACATGGCTGACTTTTGGGAGATAGACTTGGACAGAAAGCTATCCGTTCCAGGAGAAAAAGTAGCTCGAGCCAAAGGCGACAGCGAGGCCCCCCATATCGGGGGGAGGGGGAAAGCGGGTAAGAGGGTTCTCCCATTAGGATGGTTGCTTCACATCTAGTGAATGAAGGTTTTTCTGAAAGCCAGTTCCAGAGTGGAAAGCTCCGTAGAATATGCCAGAAAGCTAAACGAAGAACCAAGACAGCCAGCCAAGGCGGCAACAAGCATTCTTGATCTTGTGGGGGACTTCCATAAGGAGAATTGTTATGACAGAAAGAACAAGAAATAACTCCATAAAGAACTAACCCGAAGGCGCTGACATGGTGGGCGAGTAAACCGATTCGATTAGTGGGCACGAATTATTATGCCTGGCCGAACGTTGGACTCCTCAAGACTCTTTCCTCTGTCAGGGGTCTCGGCTGACTGCGCTTTACCATCACTCGGGGGTCCAGACTCCAATTACCTGCAACTGCAAGGTTTAGCCGTACATGAGAAAGAATCGATTGCTCAAAACTTCCCATTCGGATTATATTATATGTCGTTCACTCCCTCTTAATTTGATCTATTAGCGGTTGGCCCAGCTACCCTAGTAGTCAAAGTCTTCCTTTCCCCTGCCCCACTCCTTGAAGCCGACCGAGAATCCGATGCTCCTATCTTTCGACCACGGGGAATCGACTAATCAACCGGTACGGTGAAGCAGTCAAAGAGATCCCATTATTCGTGATCGGGGAGGGGCTCTCAGCCCATAATTGCAAAAGTCTTATATTAAGGAATAGATCGTCAAAATCTTTCGAAAGCGTATCCGTAGCTCAGTACTGCTGTATTTACTTCTTTACTTATCCGGTCTTTTCTTGCTCCAGTCTATCCTCAGACCATCTACTAAGCAATGAGGATAGCGGAGACCCATGGTAATCTTCTTTTGACGCTTAAAGACCAGCCCTTAGAAAAAAGAACGAGGTCTTCTGTGTCACTGCTTTACTTTGTAAGCCTAGGAGCTCCTGGTCATATATCAGGAAGCGGTGCTTTAGTTGCCGGTGTTGGGGTCAGTTAATCAGTAACTGGTGTGGGTGTTATATCATCAACCGCTGCTGGTGATCTTATCCGATCTTAGTCAAAATCCTAATGCAAGAAGGGGAAGGCGGTCGTGATAGGGAAAGGCTTTGCCTTATGCCATTTACCTTAAAAGCAAAGGGTTTAGCAAAATAGCATTCATTTCAAGAGATTCGGTAGAGGATTACAAAACCATATCTGTCCTTACCTACTGATTAGTTATAAGAAAAGGTCGCCCCTTACTCTATTCCCTCATCAGGAAAAGCGGGACGGGAAAGAAGGATATCTTCAAGCGTTCGTCCTCCGGGGAGGACTTCACTCTCCTAGTAGTCAATTAAGAGATCTTTCTTTACAGGATCTTTGATTTCCTCTCTTCCATTTTCTGTACAATAAAATAAAGTCTTCTTCTTCTGCCTTAGTGGGACGCTCGTTTGCTTATCTATCGCTCGGACACGAATCGACAGGATTACGTGATGACAGTTGTTGGTTGGGGTTAAGTAGAGCAGCTTTTTCTTTTATCTTTTAGCTAGTGTTTCAATAAGCGCTGCACTAATGGCAAGCTCCGGTATTAGAATTCTCCGCTGGGCTACACGACGAGATGAAAGCGTAAACTACTGAATTGAGTGCTCACCCAATAGAATATAATGCTTCGATTTCCGCAAGAGAGCCACCTACGGCCATTCCGCGGGTGATAAAAGAAAGAGGATTTCATCTTTATTAGGTTTGTTTTTAGGAGCTAGAAGTTTTTATCTGCCTAGCTCGAAATTAACTGCAATGTCAAGGAAAGTGATTTGCTCGTATTAGAACTGCGTATTCAAATCGCCTAGTATGTTGAAGGACCAGAGCTGCATTTTTTTCTTTATTTCTAACTCCAAAAACATTTACCGCAGCCCATCCTTATTTATAGCGGTCCGATCACTAGAATAAGCACTCGACTCCGCTTCGTGCTGCCCTGCACATATTAGTCACGTTTCTTTTTGTGAAGGTTATGATGAGGAAGCTCACTCTTAAACTCCTATTAGGGCTCTTCGAGACCCTTACATTGAAGACACTGGATCCTCTCCCCAGGGTTCCTCCTCTGATCCTTTCGGGTTGGTATTATATCACTGTTTCTCGGCACCAGTGAAGGTTGATGGTAAGCATTGGTAAAAACTATCTGCTTCCAACTTCCAGGGAGCCATTAGTCTCACATCCATCCAATCTTCACTTATAGACAAAAGATGGCCTTATTTCTGTTCGTTAACTACTTCTAATGAGCAAGTTAGTAGCCTACCTCGGCTGAATGTTGAGACAAAGAGCAATAAGCGTGCTTATCCTTCTAATAAAGAAAAAAACCATCCATATTCAACCGATTCACCCACTACTGCTACTACTAGTATAGAAGAAGATCTATTAACACGCACGGCTACCTATATAACAAGTTGCCTCTGACCTCTGTCTCACGACCGCAAATAGAACCTGTAGCTTCATGCCCTGACCTGAACTACTACTGGCTTAGCTGCCTAGCTAGTATAAAGAGTATAATTAGGATTCCACTCAGGGCACACTTGTTAGCTACAGTTCCTCATTACTTGTCATTTGTGACTACTTTTAGCTTCAGGTAGCCACCTCAACGCAGATTGTGATTGCGCTTTCTAAATTGAAGAAAAGGATATTCAGTTAGTTGCCTCCGGCTGTGGGCTTTATGTGGAACCGCCCGACCCGCCATTGTCTTCTCCAAATTGAGGTTCTCTATAGTTAGGGGAATGCCTCTCTCTAAACTATCTCCCCCATAATCATTCTCGGATGGGAGAAAGGAGGAAAAGTATGTATCGCCTGGCCATCTATTCCATCCTGTAGATTCCCGAAGTTGGGCTGGCCAATGCCTACCTATTTCTTTCTCACTGCTCCAGTGCTCCTTCCTAACCGGCTTTCTCTGTAGGGGCGCACCCGGACATACGAATCGTTCTATCTATAGACGAATGGATAAAGCCGAGACCCCTCCCTTTCAACCCACCCGCCAACCGGGAGTGCATTCAAAACGATGATGGATTGATAGATAGGTCAGAGACAAGGAAAATGCTTTTCGGTGTTTTAAGTTAAGAGGCCCAACTCAATTCCTTTTATTCGTTCGGTAGATCCGGTCGACTTTATTTAAGGGAAAGATTTTGGGCAGGCTTTCTTTACTTTAGGTCAAGCTAGTCCACACACATTCTTAGCCTTCCATCCTTATTGGGTATGGATACAATCTTTTCCAACCAACCCGGCTAGCCTTCTTCATTCTTCTTTGGCTGAGACGAGACTCTCAGAGTTTGTTGATGATAGGAGTCTTGATTCTTCTGTGCGATCTAGGTACGCAATTTCCTCCAAAGTTTCCATTTTCTTCAAGGCATGACCTTCTTTTCCTTGCCCGCTTTCTTAGCCTATCCTGTCTGGCCCAGCTAGCGCTTTTCTTTCGGGCTTCAGTAGACTCTTTCTCGATATCCCAGAAGAGAAGAAAATCAGTCTCGATCGGCTATAGTATAATAAGAAAGGGATCCAAAGCTATCTGAAAATACCAACTAAACAAACTAAGCCACTTAAGCTACTCTACTATTCACCTTCTCCGTAAGCTCAGGAAGAAGCGGGAAAGTCTGGATCCGAAGGAGGCGAAAGGCAACTTTAAGCCTGACGGGTTGGAAAAGATTAGTTGGCGGCGCCGAGAATTACGTGCTTAAGGGAGGGGGGTCGTTTTGGAGGAGGAGTAAGCGATTCGATTAGCGGTCGTTCTACAAAGAGCTTTACGTGGATCGAGATTCAAAGTACCTATATGTGAGGTACTTTGAATCGTCGTAATCGTCTTTGTTCGCTCCTTTCTCTCCATTCAAACTGCCCAGGTAACGACAGCTTCCGCCTTCCTTTTCTCTCACTCCTTCGAGAAAGGTAGTACTAGGTGAGCTATCTTCTCTGTCGTCTTATCGACCCACCCTTCTAGTCGATTAACCTTTGTCACCTTTATGAGCTAGGCTTCCGGAATAAAAACCAAACCTCGGTCTTTGGAGTCAACAGCCTTTGGTTCATTTCAGTAGCCCGAACGAGAGTCGACTTATTTCTGTTTAGGATACTAAACCTTACTTCTCACCCGGTAAGGTGGTCCACCCACACTTGAGTGAGCTATCAGGCTCCACACATTCGTCGGCCAACCACTTCGTTCGGAAAGTCAATCAAAAGGCGAACATTCTCTGGAAATAGTGAAAAGCCATGTCACACTTTTGAAAGCGAGTCAAGCTTGGAGGCAAGTGAGGAAAAATTAAGGAAGTCGAGCTAGTCAATCCACACTTGCCTTTCCGCTCTTTCTCCGGAAGCTCCATTAGTGACGATTTTTTGCTTTCTAGATGTGGCCTCAGTCTTTGTATTCTCTCCTTTGTTTTTCACCCGAACTCTTGCAAAATCAGGCCTGGACCAAAGACCTCAAAGGTGTTGAAGGCGAACCCACCTTTAGTCGATGTTCCACGTTCTCCTTCCCTTTTCCGTGCTTCTGCTCTTTACGGAAGGCAGAGTGGAGTGGTGCGTCCTTTTCTTCATTCAAAGCGCAGGTCAAAACAAGCTACGATAGGCTCTAATCCAACCAAAAAAAGGAAATCCGACTTGGTCTCCTATCGTCGTTTCGCTTTGGTTTGAGGATGAAAAACCAGCTTTATTTTGCTTAGCCAATGAGGCTCTTACTGATCCCACTTTTTGCTTCCTCTGTACCAGCCCCCCAACTTCTTTTTTAAGAGACTCGGTTGTCTATGTCAATAAGCGGGATCCCTTAAGGTGACTGCTAGCTTGATAAGGAAAGTGAGTTGGCTTGCCCGGTAGGTTTCAGAATTCCTTTACTAGATTTTAAAATATCCTGCGGCTCCTGGGCTTTCTTAATGAAATGAAATTCAGGACTGGTCCCAGTGCTTTCCGAATCCTCTATGTGATCTTCCCTCTGGAGCTGGAGCTAGTAGGCAGATCCCGGCACCGTCTGTAGGACGAGCTTCTAGTAGCATGATATTTCGTGCAAGAACTAGCTCTGACTTTGGGCGGGGCCCATACTAGTAAGAGAATCGCTTCTTTAATATCTTTAATAGAAGGCCTTTACCCCTCCTGATCCAAGCTGAGCTAACAAGTCGTGCATTCCTTGCCCAATAGAGGGCACCTCCCCGGATAGCCCGATCGGGATGATAAAAGGTTTCTTCTTTCTTAATGGCAGGCCAAGCAGCCAAGTCCCGTGCTTTCGGAATCCTTTCTTTTAGGAATTTCCACGTGCAAGAACTTCAACTCTCATTGATTGAGGTGCCCTCGCTAACTCCGAGACAGGCAACCGCGTCTATCCTGCCATTACATCGAGGTGAGCCCACCAGTTGCTAGTCTGAGTCTCTGTGCATTTTTCTAGTACCAGAATCAGACGATTCTAATCAGACGAAACTATGGATTTTTTCGATGTTCACGAATCGTCTGCCTGTGTGGAACGCCCTTCGACACAAATCTTTCAAGTCTGAACCCCAAGATGGGGAATTGCTTATATAGATAGATCCGCCCTTTAGTGAGAACATCGCCTCTCTTCTTTTATCCTGATCTGTCTTTCCTGGGTATCTGTTGTTCATTTTTCGGGTATCTGAATCATACGATTATGAATTCTACGTGTAAGAAGTTCGTCTGGCCTTCCTTTGGGGTACAATCAATGTTGATGTTGATTAGAGGCCTTCTCCCGCTTCTGGAGAATTCGAATGTTGGGATGACGATACTGGTACAAACAATAGATTAGAAGCCTTTTCCCACTGGGAGGTTAAATAAGTAGTGGGTTTCCGAAAGACAGCCTTCCCTATATTTTATGGCTTGACTTTCGAACTGGATTCCATAGTGGAAGGGGGGGCTCTCAGAGCAGATTCCGGTTTTTGAATCAGTGAATACTTAGCCAGGAATGCCAGATCCAGATAAAAGGGGTGGTGTCCCCTGTTTAGCAAGGTTTTGATTCTGGGATCCTATTTGAATGGTAGACAATCAGTTCAGTAAGACAATCAGGCTTACGTTCTTCCTCTTACCGGGATTCGAGGGAACCTAGGCACACTAGAGCTAGAAGGAAAGAAAGGAATTCTGAAACCTATGCCCCCATTTCTGCCACAAGTCCAAAATATCTTTCCTCTCCCTATGGTCGAGCATATAAAAAACCTCGCCCGATGTGTCAACGGGAGTTTCATGAGCAAGCTACCTTAAGTAAGTAGCTAATTGAATAGTGCTGCTAGGGGAGCGAGTCTCAGCAAGCCGGAACGATAAGCCACAGAGAGAATGAATAGAGAAAATCCCTCTTTCTTTCCGCTTAGCAATCTCGCCATCCGTTAAGCGATTTCCCTCCACGAATAGAAGGAAAAGCCCTCGACGAATCGCACGACGAATCGAAGGCAACTAAGGAATGACTGAATCCAATAGGGTTTTTCTTTGGGTTTACGATTGGAGTCTCACAGGAGGGACTGTAACCCCCTCTATCATCGTATGAGGGGACGAGCGGTTAGAGCTTCCTCTCCTTGCCTTATCGAAACATAGGGCCTCATTCTGAACCTTGTCTTATCCGAAGCCAATCGGGGACAGAGTGAGGGGCTAGGACGGAAAAGAAGTTCGTGCTTTCTCTCTTTAGGGATGAAATCATCGCCTACGCTCGGCATTTACGTCTTGAGTGGTCTCCTGGGTTGGAAGCTCTCTTGTGCTCTGTGGGCCACAAAGGTGTTCTATCCTTTTCTTTTGCTTTTGATCCACCGTAACGTAAGAAGCCGGGATTATGAATGACATTGACATAAAGGAGTGGAAAAAGTTGGGACTTTCCTGTTTTATGGGCTCACTTTCCTTGGGTTCCCATGGTCTCATTCATATCCGGGTTGCCTCGTCAGCTGCGGGCGCCGGTAAAGAAAGGTTGTTTATTATAGGCATTCTACATTAAGCAAGTTTGAGACCCTATCACGACTGGGCGATGTCTGTATTGCGTCTCCTTGAGTGTGATGGGACTTGACTGAACTTATCACCAAAGAAAGAAATGAGGAAGGTCAGAGGGTTTCAGTGTTTTTTCTCTTATAGTTTTTCGTTTTGATTGAAAGTTCCGTCCCTTAGTTAGAATGTCCAAGATTGGTCATTTACCAGATGACGGCCTCATTCTTTGGCGATAGCCTTGCATCAGTTGGTTGTGCTTCACTCTATCCTTGGGCAAAATCAAGTGCTTTCTCACCAGCCGACCATTAACTATTAACTAAGCGGGCCAAACGGATTCTCTTGACTTCCGGTCAACCATTCGATTAGGTTACCATGCCTCGTGGCCACTCTTTAGCCTATCTCATCATTGGATGGTGTGGTGTGGGTTGCAGCGGATAGAGTTTACCCAAATGAATGAGGTATTCAAAGCCTATGCTCTTATTCTCGGTAACGAGATCGTCATGGCAGATAGTAGGGTCGATGAAGAGTCTCAGTGGATCCTAGCCGACTTAGATGTCCAAGTTTCCAAATCGAAATCCTTGCTATCTAAATCTTAAGCTTTTTCATTTGCCAAGAGGTACTGAGTGAGGGACCGTAGACGCCTCTCCGCTGTCTATGCTATGGCCGCCGCCTGACTCTGTCGTACAACAACTGACGGTCTCTCCACCATTCATTCGCAGAAGCGTCAATCTTCTAAAAAATAGAAAGACGCTTCTGTATCTGGGAGGAGCAGGCTTTCGACTTCTTGGCCGTCCTAAGGCCTCGCTCAAGGGCAGACGGAACTACCTTATTCAGATCTTATAGACTGAACTATCCTATGTTGAGAGATCTTATGGAGTCGAAACTCTTTTATTAAGATCTTATGGTATGGGGTCGACTCATTACTTTGATGACGCGACCGGACCTTTCCGATCGACTAGCCTTCGAGTTCTGCTTGGGTGGCTGGAAAGCACTCAACCCCCGTATGGGAAGGGAAGACTAGTGGATTGGCTCAGGGGGCAAGTTCAGCCGAAGGATCTCCTGCTTCCACCGAAGTTAGGTGATTATGGTACGAGCTTATTCTCTGAGGATCACGAGCTACTCCTAGAGATCACTATCATCCAAGGGAAGACTCATCCAGTGGCTCGAGTGGGTGAGCTGCTATTCGAAAGGTAGCTTTGGATCCTTCTGTCTCAATCTATGCCCTTCTTTCCTTTTTTCCTTTTGGCTCGCTATAAGGGTTTCGGGGCACTTTTCCTCCCCGATTCCTATTTACTCGATCCATTGCTCCCTCGTTCGTGCTCCCGTCTTTCCCGCTGCCTTCTCTTTCTGTCTGCTTCCAGAGGTGCTGGTTCAAATCCAGTTCGTGACATGGTCATCTCGATGAGAATAATCCACCTGAGCTCTTGACTTACGCTTCTCCGCTCGGGAGCCGGGCCTCTTTAGATACCACCTTCCCCAGCGATCCGCCCAACCATCCTTCCTTAATATTATCCTTCTATGAAAAGGAGGAATGATCCGGGGTAGGCCTGAACGAGTAAGTGAGACCATCACAGGAAGTAGATCATGTTTTTGAGGCACACCTCCATACTGTTGTTGGAGGCACACCCCACACTGCTTAAAAAAAAAAAGCGCAGTGAACAGAATGCCCGATGAACGCTTTAATCTCAACACCGACTTTGCAAACAGGTAAGCCGCAACGCTAGTCTCCACTGATAGACGACCGGAGATGACTAAAACGACCCTTAAAAGGAGTTCTTTTAGCCGCTTTCAAAGGCCCTCCGCCATGAAACTATAGGCACCCTTTCTAATGCGCTGGTAAACATATTATTCATGATAATGTTACTACGCAAGAAAAAGAGATAATGCTTTAGATTCAACTCTCCTAAACGATCATCTCAGGATGACCGAGGGACGGCGTCCGACTTCTCACATCAGACATCTCCTACATCCATCAGCATTGGAAGGCCAACACCGACAGAGGCTCTTTCGAAATTATTCTCGGGAACAATTCTCAATATTCGGGGGAAGGATTCCCGATCCCATAGAAAAGGAATTCCTCTATTTATGTTATGCATTTAATGCCTTTATTTGTGCTTTTAGGCAGGAAAATCTAACTAGCCTACTCTATTGAACTACATGCCTAGCGTAGGATAAATCCGCGAAGGATAATGAAGCCTCGGATCAAATATCCTACTATCCTACGATTTAATCAAAGCAAGGTGGATAGAACAAAGAAGGCTTTCATTGCACTACGGAAGACTCAAAGCCAGATGGTCAATCTCTCTCTTCCAGGACGGAGGCTTGAAGTCTCAGATGAGATTGCCAAATTGACTATCTTCATCCCGAATTCATGGTTCAAAAGAAAGGGCCTTCTTGACGCTTCTAGGACGGCTTTCCTAGGATCAGGCCTGTTTTGGGCCTGAGTAAGGTGAATGTTCTTTCTCAACGAACTACTATTCCGAGTTTCAATGTCCATTGATTCAATGTATGATTGAATGATCATCGATTTCCTTGTCCATCCCTTTCTTGCCTCAAAATAGCGTCTGTAAGTTAACTAAATGGAAAGAATTCTTGCCCCCTCCAGGGAGAAAAGGTATTCCGACTCCCTTTCAGGGCTTGGTCTCAACTTCTCGGTAAGGGAATCGTTGCTCCCTCCACCGACTTCGAAGCCAACCTCTTTCTCAAACCTAGTGGTTCGGTTGCGTTCACTCCTGTAGTCTCTACTCTACTATATATATTCTTTCAGCGGGGCAGCTTGAAGGAAGGCTAGAAGGGAGTCCTGTTTAGCCAAGTAGCTGCTAAGAAAGCAATCAGTTCGCTTTTCGGCTGTTCTACGGCAGGATGGAACTTTTCTGTTGACCTAACTTTCCAGTGAGCGGACCTACTCGAAGGAAGGACAAAGAAGGGGGTTGGGGGTGCTTCTATCTAATCTCTAATCCGGGTCTTACCCCTGCTGCTACAAATGGATTGGATGCACGGAACTCACCTAAAAAGCCAAACCTGCGTGCAGTCAAACTGCTTTATTCAACTTGGCAAAGACAAAGCATGACCTCTGGAACCAAATCGTTCTTGTCTCTGGATTGCCTCAACTCGAAGCATGAGACCTGTAACCCAGCTTAACCAACTCGGCTGGCACTGGAACTGTGCTGTCGACTCTACAAGGGCACTGCTCCTACCGCACTTCTCGAGCACATCGATGCGAAACCTACGCCTCCTTTTTGTTGATATCCACTAGTTCCATTCTCAACTGTGCCCGCCTAACTCAACTCTCTGATGCGAAGAGAAGACCTCTTGTCTTTTTCCCTTCCTTTTTGGAAATAGATCCGAAAAATCCGGAATCAGCACATTCGATTACTTTTTTTCTTGTACCACTTTTTCTTGGAATATTCTTTTCTCGTTTGGGCCCGCTCTCGGGTACATATGTGTAAGAAAGCAACCTTTCGGATTCATCCTCATTGTCTCTTCGAACAAACAAAGGATCAGAACTTCCCTCCAAGCAAACGAACTGGCTCAGTCGTAGCGACAGCGTCAGCGGCAGCAGCAAAGGCGCTTCGGGCAGGCTAAAGATGGATTCCACTTTTCTCAACTAGGCCGGGAATAGGTGGGTCATCAATACGAAATTCACTCTGTACCTTACCAAGCGGACGTGTACTTTATTGGATGTCCCTGCGAAACCTTCTTGAGTCAAAAGGAACTCAGAATTGGCTAGTATTGGCCTTTCTTCCTCGCCTAAAAACCCAAACTCGTAACCCAGCCACTCAGCTTGACGAGCGAATCGTTATCCTTCATCGGAGAATGCGAGATGAGCGCTCCCACTGATTGGAGTCTTCCCGCCAAGACTAATAGACAAGTAGGTCAAGAACACGAAGTCAGAACTTTCAGAACTTGCAGGCCTTTTATTGTATACATCTATAGGCAAACTTGCCAAACAGATCAATGACTCCAGCTCCAAGCCGAAGGGACTTGTGAAGCTGCTACACTCATCAAAGATTTCGAAACTCGCCTCAAAACCTGTGTGGTAGCATTACCGGTGCAAGGCCTTTTCTCCTCTTTGGTTGCGGGCCTTAGCTGGATCAGTGGGTGGAATCGAAGTTTAAATAGGAGTGTTCTACTCCGAATCAGGTGGCCTTGGGAGCTCTTTAGTTAGGTAACACAAGGAAAAAGCCTTGTTTGTAGGTTCCATTCCTGCAGGGGCTAATCCAATTCAGTGTTTATCGTAAGAGATGCAACTTTTTTGAATGCTTTCTCTGGTCACTGATTCCCTAACTTGGTTTCGAAAAGCCAGCGCCCAAAGGTGCTCTATTGAGCCGGTCACCGTCTGGTAGAGTAGGAGCCAACAAAGGAAGTCATGGACTGATCGCTTGGAGCATTCAATTGCTCAAGCTTTTCTAACGACCCTCCATTCAAATCATTCACGGGAATAGAACCTTTATCTGTATGGGAAAGAGGGGTTCTGCCTATGCGTCGGTTGGGAGGAGGGCCGGGAAGTCTGAAGGGAATGGATGTTTTCCGGGGTTCAAAAACAACAAATCTGTGAATTTGGACTCACGAGTCGATGGGCAAACTGTTAGGGGAGTTGCAAGAGCATTTAGGGACAAGAGAGGAGATATCAATCAGCCGAGTGGCCATTTTTCCTCCAAGTTTGACATGGGATCATACCTACTGTATTCATTTGCATTCTTTGATAAGGAGTTTAAAAGGGCATCTGGGAAGTACGAGAAGCAGAGGCAGCCGATAAGGATAAAGGTTGGGACCTGGGCGATAGTCAGAATCAAACCAAATTTATAAAGATACATTATTAAGGCGACACCAAAAAAGACTAAAATGGAAAAGAAAAATAAAGTAACTAAATTAAAGATCAAGATCCAGTGAAGCACGAAAACGAGAATGCACGGCATTTAGGAGAGGTGAAAAGATAAGGTAAGGATTAGAGAGAAGGGAGAAGGAGAAAGGTCTTGACTTCTTGAGGGTTCCAAACCTCTTTTTCATGCCTACTCCGATGCTGATTGGGCCGGCAATCCTGATGACCGAACCTCAACCTCTGCTTGAATTCTTTTCCTCGGTGACAATCTTATCTCCTGGAGTACCCGAAAACAACGGTCTGTTGCCCGCTCTTCTACTGAAGCTGAGTATCGTGCTCTTGCCACTGCCACCTCCGAGCTCGCTTGGATTAAATCACTTCTCACTGAACTTGGTGTCCCTTTGCAGCAAACGCCTGTCGTTATGTGTGACAATATTGGTGCTACTCATCTCAGTGTAAATCCTGTTTTCCACTCCCGCATGAAACACATTGCCATTGATCTTAACTTTGTTCGGGATCATGTCAACAAAGGTCTTCAAAAAGTATCCCATGTGAGCACTCATGATCAGTTGGCTGACATCTTAACCAAACCACTCTCTCGACAACGATTTCAGCTTCTTCGATCCAAGATTGGTGTCTCCGATGGAGCCTCCATCTTGCGGGGGCGTATCAGAGAAGAATCCTAAACATTACTGCAATACAGCTCATGCAAATCAGATATGGAAATCAGATCAGCACAAGTCAAGGAGAATCAATCACAACCAAATATGGAATCATGACAGCATCAACCAAATCCTCTTTTGACCGTTATGTGTAATCTTGCCTTGTATCAAACATCTACTGCATTCTAAATATTTGTAAAAAACAGAGCATCAATGAGAAACAAAGTCTTTCAATTATTCTCTTTGTTTAAACTTCTTTAATCTTGTGGTTTCGGCTGTCAAATCTTTCTTCAGTTCTGGGAAATTGCTTAGGTAGTGGTAACTACTGCCATTGCTCTTATTCCTAAGGTTCCCAATCCTACCTCGTTAAGGGACTATAGACCTATCTCTTGTTGTAACACTATCGTAAAGGGCATTGCTCAAATTATTGCCAATCGTTTTAAAGCCTCTCTACCCGGAAGACAGCAAACCGCCTTTGTGCAGGGGCGTAGAATTGGGGATAATATTTGACTTGCTTAGTAGCTGATGAGAAATTCTCACAAACCTAAAGGTATGCCTCGTTGTGCACTAAAAGTAGACCTGATGAAAGCTTTTGACACAGTGCGATGGGACTTTCTCTTGACTGTTCTACGGATTGTAGGCTTCCCAGAAACTATCGTTCGTTGGATTGAGGAATGTATTACAACTCCTAAGTTCTCCATCTCTTTGAATGGGAACTCAATGGCTACTTTGCTGGAGGAAGGGGATTAAGGCAAAGGGACCCTCTCGGACCTTACCTCTTAGTTCTTGAAAAGGTATGGAACCGAACGAAAAGAAGCCGGGTCTAATGGATAATGGAACCGGATATGCTACTATATCTACTGGTCCTAGGTATGCTTATGGAGCTGCTTCAAGCTCTCGACCTGGTTAAGATGCTGCCCTTGCTTCTGTCACTAGAAAATCTACACCAGGACCTGTGGAACCAAGCTAAGGTCACTAGTGAATCTACGTATGGAGCTGGGCGAAGGGATGCTGGTATGGCTCTAGATCACGAAGGAATCTGCCTATCGATCCGGCTAAGATGATGCCTATGATGCTGCTGGTACTGGTGCCGCTACCTATGCTGCTGTAGGCTATGGGTCCAGATTCATAGGTTCCGATATTGATCCGCCTACTCGTAGACTACTAAGAGACCTCTCGTTACGCTAACTACTAAACTCTGTGAGTCCGGGTCTCGATCACCCCTATTTCAATCACGAACAGCGTAAACTGGGTATGGGTAGTATAACTACTCATGCTACTAGAGAAACTACTATATGTGATACTCATCGATGGTAAAGGCAAAGGCATGGGCGGAGATAGGAGCATGGGTAGCATCTCGTACAGATAGATACATCTCACTAGCACCACTTTCTTACCCATAAGCATAAGCAGGAGTAGCAAGACTAGTATCCCGTCCGGGTACATACCTATGGCCATGAGCGGGAGAAGCAGAGGCAGGGGCGACCAAGAAGCGACAGAAAGAGATTTCTTAATTCTTCCCAGGGGCGACAGAAAGATTCATTCCCGTAAGCTCAATTGATAGCTTAATTCCCTTTCCGGGGGGCGAGGTCGGACATTGATGGATTTATAACCGCTTTAGCAGCTCCATTGATTGTTGTATGGTATTCCCCGGGACTCATTTAAACATAAACTACGCGGCTACCAAGGTCTTCCTTTCTTTATTCTCGCTACTACGGCTATGGGGATCGAAAGAAATAGCTTTCTTTACTTTATTCCCGCTAGGGCTTGATTTCATGTAGTACCGGGGGCGACACCAATTGATGATAGCGTTATTCCCGGTGTTTTACTCTATCCGGTGGTTTTCGTTCAATAAACATAGGGGCGACCCAGAAGCGAGATTGATTCCTTGATTCCCAGGGGTGTTTTGAAAGAAACAAAGGAAGGAGATGGGGCCCTAAACTAAGGGGATTGCGAAGCGAAGACGCTTGACTGTTAAGGAAAGGAGAGCGCAAGTAAGCATTGAAGCTGTTAAGGGCGCGGGGTCTTTCCTGTCATAAGCGGGGAAGCAGGTGTTTGCTGTTCAATGAGGCGGGAGTTCATGACGCTTCGGTGTAGCTCAATCAAGAGTTCATTGCTAGGTTAGCGAGCCTAGTGGTTGAACACTAGATGAGCGGGGCCCATTGCTGCTAGTAGCGAAAGAAAGAGTTTGAGTTCATGATCGGGGAGTTGCTGTTAGATGATACGGTGCTGTCTGTTCAACTCTATCGGTCTCTCCAGTTTACAGAGGAGCGATTGCAAGAGATAGGGGAAAAAAGCTCGTATTTTGAATAGGCAACACGCGCACAGATTGACTTATTGCTGCCTATCGACCTCTGCTGCTGCCTTTGACTAAGGAAGGGAAGAGAACGGATTGAGTCAGGACACGATCGATTAAGACAGAAGGGCTAGGGCTATTGACCCATTGACTCACTTATGGCGCTTTAAATGGCAAATGGAAAGGTCGAACTCTCTTTCGGAGCCTTCCTCTTGGGGAGCAGACCTAAGTGTATTTAGAAAGAGACCGGTTCTTTCCTCTCTTTGAATGCAGCATTGAGTGGTCCTATTGCTGACGGAAAAGGCAAGTTTTCGAGTTCCAGTGCGTTCTGTACCTCTTTCCTTTGAAGGCTGGCTGACTCACAAGTATCAACAGCAGTTACGGGATCACTAGTAGATTATGGCAGTTCATGTTCTGGGACATTTTTGGGGGTCAAGTTACATAAATGAGAGAGGCTCTCCGGCGATCCAGGGCGGAGGTAAAGCGCAAGGGAAGTTCTTTCACTGTTTCCGGTTTGATGTTTGTGGCGAGGCAAGGGCTATTTCTTTTCTAACCAATCACCATTGGATTGGAAAGCACCCCGGAGAGAAAGCAAACTGAAGAAGGAAAGACATCAATCAATCATAGTGGGAAGCGCCGCAAGCTGCTTACTAAGAGGGCGCTATTTAAGGGGCACGCTCGACAGCAAGCATCTGTAGCAGCAGCCTAGCTCAAAGCTCCCCAACCCTGTAATGAAACGAAGGAAGCCCTACTTACCCCTATCTAGTAAAGCTCCTTGCCTCGAGACCATAGGATAGGGCAAGCGGTGCTGCTCCGTATTAGGTAGGGCTAAGTAGGGCTGAGTTTGTTTTGCTCAAGACGGCCATGTTAGTTACGTGGAGGCTATCCCTGCTTCAATCAGCTAGAAAAGCGGAAGAGAAGAAGGATACTTAAATTGAAATAGGTTTCAGAGGTCGAAAAGACTATATGGTGGGTCTATACAGAAGTACGCGAACCGAACGGCTTTCTAACGAGGAAGAGAATGGGAGGGGGACACGGCTAAGTAGGCAGGCTTTTGGGGTGAAGGGACAATAAGGTCTTAGGGCATTTGGTAATGCGCCAACACGGATCCTTTTTTTCTTGTGTTTGCTAACTAGGTATAGAACGCGACGAGTGCACAGCACAATAAGGCATTAGTGCGAGACAAGGGCTAGAGCTGCTATAGCGATGGAGGTTGGTATGCGGGGGGGAAAGGGGAAGCTCTATACTTTGATTACAAAAAGAGTCTAGAACTAGAATGTCATTCCACGAATCTAAAACATGCCTTTCTCCAAGAAAAAAGAGACCCCCTTTTTTAGGGCTGTGTTCGGTTAACGAAGAGAGGGGAGTGAGACTAAGTTCTTTCTGAAGCACGCACGGATACGGATTCAAAAGGAATCTATTCTCTATATGAGATGCGGGTATACCTAAGACCGAGGATTGATCCGAGAGAATTAGACTAGCTTATCTGAGTTGAATGAAGCAGGAATAGTTCCGTTAGGTCTAATCCTGAGGAGTGAGTCTAGTGCTTCGCTTGATGGAAGCACTAGGGGATTTCAATGCCTTAGTTCTTCCCTGCTTTATAGAATGGGAGCTTCGAAGAAAACTAGACTGCGCTCCTGCAATTCAATGATCTCTGTGACTTGGCTGTCAAGATCATGGGTGAGATGGTTCGTGGAGGGCCCCCTTCGTTTGAATTCTTCCACGACGTTCCTATCAACCTTGTCATCCCCCTTGCAGTAGGCTTTAACACTTTATAACACAAAAAAGCAAGAAAAGCTCGAATAAGTCAAGGCGGTTCGTTCGGACTTTTTTGGTCCCATTCCGAAGTCTTTTGCTCAACGAGCTTTGCGATAAGAGAGTTCCTATTGACTTGGTGATAAGGCTGAAGGCGCCTTAAGCGAGCCTTCAACTACTGGGCATTTCTCAATAGGCTTAGGGTTTTTTTTCTCTCTCGATCACCACGGTAGTTTACGCGGCAGCCGGGTCGGCTCTTTCAGAGCTGATGTCCTTTTCAGAAGCGAAATCCATTGATTGTCGCCCTGGGATTGAGCAAAGCCCTTTTTTTTCGTATGAAGGGACGGAGGCTAAACTGGTGCCACCTGAAAGGCCAACAAACTCAAAGGCTTCGAAGGTTAAGTCAAGGTTTGCCCTGCCTCTCATGGGCACCCCGCGACCGCACGGCAAATCATTTTCAGTGGGGTGGGTCTAGTTTAAAGTTTAGATCCTGGTTCGGGTTGATTCGTTGTATCACTTTATTCATATTCCGATGACAGGCGGTTAACCATAGTGAACCAGATCGATTAGGTACGGTCCGACGTAAGTAAGCGGGGGCAGCCTTTCTCAGCAAAGTGGTCTCATAGCACTTCCCTCGGATTTAGCCAAGGAAGGCACAACGTTGACACACAGTTCATTGATAAATAAACCATGTCACGAGTTTGGCTAAGCAACTAGTTAGTTCAATCAGGACTGCCCTGCTGCAACCTAGGGATCACCTGGTGAATGGTCTCAGGCAAGCATTAAGAAGTGCTCGTGTATTCCACTCTACCTCGGGAAGATGAGCTTGCCGAGTTTCAACAGCTGAACTTAGCCCGAGGAAATGTAAGCGAACAAGGGGGGCAGTTGGCTCGTAAGCTCAAATTCTAAAATCATCGATAAGGTGAAAAAAAAGAACGGCTTTTAAGGCGGGTTGAAGACGCTCTTCGGGTCCCAGGTCATGATACCGAAAAAATGTTTGATTTTATGCCTGAAATTTACATACATCTATCTAAGTAGTGTTCGGGATTCAGATCAGAAGGAATATATTTCCTCTATCTAATAAGGGAGTACTAGGGTTGTCAACCCCTTGGTGATCCTTTTGGTCTTGTTTCCGCTTCTCTAGTAAGGTAATGGAATCGAATTAGGTTAGCTCTTGCTAGCCGGCACCGGGACAGTCCTATATTGAATAATCAAAATTTGGTCTCTACCGGACTGAAAGTAAAGTGGGCCCGCCTCTTGTTCATGGAGTTGGCGGAGTGTACTGTATGTCCGAGAATTTGCAGAAAATGTTGTGCTTCATCTTTTTTCATTAAAAAGGCTTGCCGAATCTAGTTGTATTTCTCCCTTGGCCTGGATGATATACTTGTGACTGCCCTATCGAACTATATTTAAAATGGAATGGGTCGAATTCCACCAAGTAATATTTTTGCTCATGTGATTCCTCAATAGCATCCTGACGGAGGAAGGAATTCAGATGTTATATCTCTATTCAACAGAGATCATTTTGCAGGCCCATCCCCCTTTCTCTAATAAGGTAAGGTCCTAACTATTTCCTTGTTGCTCTATGGCAGCTTGGCAATCATCAACATAAGGCTGAGTCACGAGATCAAGAATTCTGACTTCATGATCGGTAAGACCATCAAAGTCAAAGTAATTCCTACTATTCAGAACTCCAACCTCCTTCCCTTCTGCTTTCTCATCATAATCCGGGAAAGATTCCGCCTGAACAGCTACCACTTCCCGCTCTGTCTCTTCTTTCTTCTCAATAGCATATTCTTTTTTCTCTTGGAGGGGAAGGAATAAAAACCATGCACTCATCTGACCCAATTACCTCCTGAGTTCTTATCTTCTTCTCGTTGCCTAGAGTGAGTCTGCTAACTATAACTGACATCATCAAACTCAAATAAAAGAAAACGAGCGAGATAATGTTACAGTTATTGTGTGATCCTCACCTTTGATTCGAAAGACAAGGAATTATTATCGCTTAGCGCTTAAGCTAAGGAACGATCTTGGCTCAAACTTGGCTTACTAGAGATATATATGTCGTAAAGATAGATGAAACAGGGCCTCTCTTTTAGTCATTTGTCCAATTTGCTCAAATTAAAGTATTGTTTCGCAATCGAGCACGTTTGGAATTTACCGAACCAGTCAATTCCTTACCGTCCGTCGAAAACTCCAGGATGTCGGTGCTGCACCGACTTTTATCTCTCTTGGGAGCCTCCACTGTCCTACTGTGCATCCTTCAGCCACTTCCGTGTTGGGATAATGTCATGTCCATGTTTCCTCGTCATGTCTGATGACACTTCGAGATCGCCCTCAGATTTGAACTTGGGTGGCCCATCTCTGAGTCCGATTTCGAAGTTTTCATTCAAAGAGATGAGAATCTCCAATATCCATTCGATTGTACTTTGAGCTAGGTGATTTTCTGAAAGAATGATAGAAAGTTTTTAAGCAAGATGATATATAAAAAGCATATTTTGATTGAAAGCAGGATAAGCCTTCACAAAATTACTACCCCTATTGGGTTGAAGGCATGACCTCAATAGGGTGTACCAAAATGTCCCCTGTTTTGCCTTTTCTTTTTCTTTTGGAAGGGAGGGGCACAAAAATGTTGATGAACCGATAATGTCTGAGCTTCTTGGAAAAGAGGGCTAGTCTGCACTGTTGGATGGTCCGGTCTCGTTGATTCCACGCGTAGGGGATGGATTCTTTGTAATGACGGGTTTGCTTCCTCCTTCCTGGAATTCCAATAAGTGCTGGTCAATCAAGTCTTGAATCTTGTGCCTTAGGTTGTAGCATCTATCAGTCCAGTGTCCCGGCGCGCCCATGTGGTACTCACAGTGTGCTTTTGGATCAAATCCTTAGGTGGAGGGTTTGACACCGGCCTAGGAGGGATCGGGGCGAGTAACTTGGCTGCTATGAGTTGAGGAAGTAGTTGGGAGGGCGGTACCGGGAGTGAGTTAAACTTTCTTGGTCCTTTCTTTGCCTTAGTAGGGTTAGCTTGAGTTGTTACCCTGGGTTGGTCCTGCATTTGATGCCCCCATGTAATGACCGCCTCTGGCGTTTGGGTCATAGCTTTTAGATGACGGATTCGGTGCTGTCTTGAGTGGTATGGGTGTGATGAGGTCAGCTGCTATCAATTCAGGAAGTCACTGTGATGGTGGAGCTGGGAGTGAGCTAAATCTTCTCGGCTCCTTCTTCGGGACAGTGGGATAAGCTTGGGCTGGCACTCCTGTATGAATTTGTAGACGCACTGGTTGCACTTGTTGGGAGGTTGCGTACGTTGGTTGACTTTTGGAGAAGTTCCTCTTGGAATCGTTGGGAGTGTTTCTTTCCTCCCCAAAGTATTGAATTTCCTGGGTCTAGTTTGCTAAGCGAGACTTTGTGTCAAGGCGGGGCTTTTTCTTTCTATCAGTTTCAAATCAAAATAGATATTGATCTGGGCCTATGCCCATTACCCAAGATTACTATTCAACGCAAGAAAGAGGCGCAATAGCATCTTTCTAATATAAATTCATTCACATTCACCTTTTCCGCTAGCTGGGAGCAACTGCTTGGACTGGATGTACGCCTTTAAAGAAAGAAAGTAGATAAAAAGCTACCACTTCAGAGTGTACGGCTATCTCTCAGCTTCTGATCCCTGCCTAGATGAAGAAACGAGTGTCCATAAAGAATCATCAAGTAGGGAGAGGTGCACTTAATATAAGCTAAAACGAGAAGGCAATTCAAATTTGAAGTCAAGAACAAGAAAAGCTCATGCGAAGGTTAGACTAAAAGAAACTTTCCCGTCCTGCATATATTAGCAATGCTCTATTCCCAATGCTGACAAGAACACGCGTTGCAACTAGTAGAGTAGATTCCCGAGACCGCTGTCATTCCTGCTGATCTAGCTTCGTATTCTCGCCACTCCGGGGCATAAGATAAGAGCAATCCAGAGGACTCCCAATTCCAAAAAGTAGCTATCAATTAAACCAACCCTTCTTCATTAAAAGAGGCAAGCGGATTGTATTTATTTATTTATTGCACTAGTTCCCGAAACAAACCGTTCCTGATGTGATGACCGCAAATGTATCCCGACTCGCTGAGAGTGAAACAGCCGACCTTTCTATAGATTTTCTATAGAAGAACCTTGAGCTTTGAAGCAAGTGGTCTATGCTAGCTCGTTTTCGAGAGGAAGAGTTTGCTTTTCGGTTCATGCTATGGTATCGGAATGCCTCCCATTAGGAGAAGTTGGATCAGAAACTTATTACATGCCAGCGCTACTGCTGTAGTGGGAGGCGAGGTCAACGGTAAGTGGACGAGAACCAGTAGATAATTCCACAACATCCACATTAGGAATGGAAAGACCTGGGCTGCTAGTGAGTGCAATGGGGAAAGTTTTCTCTATTCATAGTAGGTACGACGACCCTAGCAGACCCTCCCTTAATTCGAATACGTAACATGATCTCCTTCAACCCGCTTTTCTGCCTATGGCCGAGTCATAAACTATATCTATCACGGTGGAACTCTCAAAAAGCACTTTTCTAAGAACTGAGACCCGGAGCCTTCTTTCCCATCATTCAAAATACACTTTGTGTATTATAAATTGCACCATGAGTAGTTCACTACCCCTCTTCTTATGGGGTGTATCATCAGCTAAAATATTAATGGTAAAAGTAAGAGCTACCTCTCCCATATGCGTCTCAATTTCTTTCATCTTTCCCTCACCCACCGGTCGAATCTAAGGGGACTATTCCCCTGGTCAACTACCTACTTCTCTCTCGATTTGGTTGATCGCAAGCAAGCTACCTTAGTGCAGCGCTCACACCTGAATATCTCGTACCGAACTGGCTAGAATCCACCGATCAATAGAATCGGTCTCTGGAGGAGCCACCTCAATAGAAGAAGCTTCTCTTGCCCCACCCTAATCTCAAAAAGACGTAATAGGAACTGCCTTAGCAGCTCGATCAATGATCGGTCCGCTCCAACCCTCGGAAAATGGCTAGTCAACATTCCTCTGAAGCTTGTCTCGGAACTGGTGTATATCGAAAGAGCTTCAGCATAATATGAAATAGGAGGCTTCCCGAACTACCTTTCTAATTAGCTTGTCAATTCGTACTGCCTACCAGTTGGGACTGCACGCCCAAGAAAGACTCCCATTAGAAGTGAGGTCAGATAGCCTCTAGAGACTAGTTGGTAAGGCTGGTCCAGTAGTTCAGGTAGCACCGGTAAGGGTAGGTATCTATCTAGCTATAGTTCGGGCATCCTAATAAAGCTAGCTAGTGTTAGGGACAACGGCAAAGGAAAGGTATATATCTGGGTCTAGCTAGAAGTAGGGGATCTATCCCCGGATTTCACTCTCAAGCTGATGATTCAATCGTTGGGCATAGATGCACGAGCACGTCAACAAAAGAAGAGCCTCAACGAGCTCGAGTAATTAAAGAGAGCTAGTTTCACCCTTCCCTCTTCAAGAAGAGAAGCCTTCGAACCCCTCGACGAGAAATGAAACCTAATTCTTTCAAACCAACCCCAAACTACTTACTAGCAATCTTGAATGAGTAGTATCGTTTCTCGACCAACGCTGAGTAGTAGCAAATTTAGGGTGTTAACCCATGATTTTATCAACTCTTTTGCCATTCCAAATAAGAGTAGGCTTGAAAGGCTGCTATTGAATTCGAATCCGAGATAGACTTCACTACTGGTTGAAAGGCTTCCCCGGCGTATTTGAGCTGTCACCTCCACTTAGAATGAAGTCCATTAGCCCCTCCCCAATCAACGACTTGTCATCTGCTGGAACTAGAGATTCTCCAGAAAAGATTTGAAGTTTCCGAGTTCGAGGCTGATTCCCTTATTACGTAGCGTAATGGATTCGTCGGTAAACCAATCGAGAGAGATGGCAAGACAAACCTAAACCCTAATCCAAGTTTCAGTGCCAACCCCCGACGGGTGGCTTGATAATAATAACTGGCGGTTGGAGTCGGATATATGGAAGTAGGGCTTTCCATCCCCGCCTCTACTCTTGGAAAAAGAGTGCGGTTACCAAGCACTAGCTATCCACAGATATCGAATAAAGGTAAAGAGCATTTCTAGTCTATTGCCCCAGGTGGATCCTACCTTCTACCAATAGAGATTCTAACATCGGAAGCTGCCGATTCATTCTCATTTGGTGGTTTGGCCGTGCCACTCCCACTTGGAGAGGAACTGCCCTGCGGGCCGGCCTGAGGAACACTATCTTGCCTGGCTTTTCGATTAACTATACCATAGAAATGATCCCACTTACTAGCCTTCCTTGGTTTTCTCGAGAAACCTCGGATTGCTAAACATGCTTAGCAGATTCATTTAGAGATCGAGCCCCCCTAACGAGCTCTATCTACAATGCATAACTCGAGCCAGTAGCTCTAGTAATCACCAAATAGCGGAGGTACTCGGACAAGGAGCGAGATCGTCAGCTAAGGCTCGGCAAGGAGTATTGAAATCGGGGATTATCTCCACTAGCGAAGCTGCTAACTAACTTAATCGAGGAGCTGCAATGCCAAGGAATGATAGGAGTGGCCCATTCGAATGCCTCGGGTAGGGAATATCCGTAATGTCGGTAATATCGATTGAATCCTAGGAATCGGTAACTGCAGTAATAACGGTAGATTGGCGAAAGAAGCGAACTAACAGTGTTGGTCCGTCCTAATATTGCTAAACCAGTTATTTCGCTAGGAGAGCTACTTTCCCTTAAGTGATAATGGTTGTAGACCTAGCAAATGGGGAGTGGCTTCCCTTTAGCTAGAACTCATACCTCGAAAGAGTACTTCAGCTACTAACAACACTTTAAGCTCATACTTGAATGAAACACATCTACTATCTCTAAAGGGGGTCGTAAAGGGGCATTTAAATTGGATATTAGCATCACCTGATGGTTACAAAAGTCGGAGTTGGAATAGTGTTTAGTGAGCGTACTCTGCTGAGAGATATGCCGTGGGGAACGACAAACTACCAACAACAGAGCAAGGGAACTCTAGTCCCCTAGTTGATGTTCGTACTATTCATCGATAAATAACGTGGTGAACTGCTAACTACCAACAACAGGGGCAGGGACCTATAACCATTAATGGATAGCGATGGGACTACGAATAATAGGCCCTAGTGCCTAACTCTATCAATAAGCCCTAGCTCATTCCTCTCACGAGTAGCTCTTTCCAACAACAAATAGCTCGACTACCTCGAATAAGTAGCTAGGATCTCTAGCAAGTAGGCCTTACTATGAACTCAGGACTCGCAACTCAAGCAAGTAGCTCTGCTCCTAGGTCAGTCTTTATTATCACATGGTTCTTGCTCCTAGCTAAGCTAGCTAATTGAAAGCTCACGAGCCGGCATATAATAGGCTTGATTTTCCTCTTTCTATAGGCTAAATATGTCGCTTATAACTAAGAAAGCAGCGAAGAGGACTTATGGAAGGGTAGGGTGCGGCTTCACGTAACCGAATCCCTTCTTTCTTCTTTTCCGACTTGACAGCACTTGACCTTCTTCTTCTGAAAGTAAAGAAAGAGATGAGATTGATAAGCCGACAGAGCCTTAGAGATAGGGCCCTAACTAAAGTCCCAAACATATTAATAATCCCCGCGGGCCGGTAATCTTGAGCGGTGTAAGATCCCTCTTCTATAACTGGAAGAGCAGAAAAGAAGACAAGAATTCGAAGAGTACTCCTTGATAATAATAACTGGCGGGGAGAGATCTTCCTTTTATCAATATATAAATAAAGCCCGGAAATCGTAGTAAGCCGGGAGAAAGACCAACTCATTCTATAACTAAGAAAGCAACTCGCCCTAATTGATAGTTAAGGAGAGGCCATCTACGACCGCTCCTATCTGCCTTTAGGAGCGCACAATCCATTTCGGAAAGCTGTCTAGGATAAGCAAGTCCGGAGGTAGCTAGCAAGCCAGGGAGCGTCAGCATAATATGAAAGGAGCTAAGGGCCTCGCGGCCGGCTTTAAATTAAAGGGCTTTAAGAGAGAAGGACGAAAGCTAAAGGAAGGCGGAAGATAGAAAGCACCCGATGGCGTTTTCCCGGGATTTCGCGTCATAAACCTTTTCCCTTCCTAATCTCGATCAAGAATCGCACTTTTCGCATCCACCCCCGATTAGATTATAGGGGGCATAAACCAACCCTGTTGAATGGCCTGTTCTTCCCGGTGTCTGCCTAAGATCCGTTCGTGCTTGGAAGCGCGCGCAATCCATTACGTTAAGCTGTCCTTTACAAAGCAAGGGAGAGTAAGTGCTTTTATCCGGAGAAATATCTAACACAGAAAGACCGCCTCCTAACTTATCTACTTTCTCCCATCCTCCTACTTTCGGAAAGACTAAACTCTTCTTTCTATACAGAATTTCCGTAGCTAAAGCAAGAGGAAGGAAAGCCAGGTACTTTATAGGGCAACTCATGCAACTCTGAAAGAATTAGGTAACTAAGAAAGCAGATCCTCCTTTCAGTATGACAGTAAGGTATGAAAGCTTCGTCCCTCTCCTTACCTATCGATTAGGGCGCTGCGTCACTCTCCCTATCTCACTACTATTTCGTATGGACGTGTTCGCGGGCTGTTATATGTTCCTCTCTACTTTCTGAATTGAGAACGCATCAAGCAGGGAAGCACGCACGCCGGTCCACATCTATTAGGCTGGTGTAAGATCCCGTACTTTCAGGAAGAGCAGCAAAGAGGACTTATGGAAGGCTTTACGTCATTGATTGCCGCTCCTCGAGTAAAGATAGTAGATCGAGAAACCTCCGCCCAGTAGTGCTTTTTTGAAAGCCGGTAAACGATAGGCCAAGATCCGCTCTTACTTTAGGAGCCCCTACGTTTCATTCATTCTGAATCCCATCTTTCCCCTATAGCATATATGCAAAAAACAGGCCTAAAACACGGGGTTGGAAGAAGATCAGTTAGAGCGGAAAGAGCTATTTAATAATATTGCACTTTCTATCAATAACTGGTGTTTCTAGGGAAGGAAGTCAGCCAGTCACCGAGCTAAGCCCTAGACTACAAGCTCATGGAAAGCAGTTCCTTAATATTCAAATACGATTATATTATAGGCTTCTCTGAATTTTTTTATTAAGCTAGGAAAGGAAGCTAGGAATGCCCGACAAGTCTAACAAGAAAGCACGCCTAGCAAGCTATTTGATAACCTCATGAGCGCTGATCGCATCTCCTACTTTACAACAAATAGGGAACTCCGAATGAAGAAGTTAGGAAAGCCAGTCGAGGAAAGAAAGCATCTTTCTATACAATATTTCCTTACCTTAGCTCTATCCGTTTCTTGTTGAACGAAAAAAGAAAAGCAAGCATAGAATAGCTTTACGAGCAAGAACTATTTAATAACCTCTCTAGGCTATGAAAGCAAGGTACTTTATAGAGCTAACAATCCGAGCAAGCAAGCTATTTGATAACCTTATGAGAAACTTTCAGAGCAGCAAACAATCCATTAAGTAAGACTTTACACAGAAAGGGATAAAACATCCTTTTGACAGGTAGTCTACGAATGCAACTAAGAAAGGAAGCTAGGAAGTAGAGCTAATTGATAGTTAAGGAGAATACGCCCTTTTATCTTTACTAATTGGGAACTAAGAAAGAAATGGACAACTAAGCAAGCCAATCTCTCTTTAGGCTATGAAAGGCAGTCCCCTGTATAGTCTGGGAAAGGAAGGTAGGAAAGCAAGTCAGCCAGCAAGCGAATGAGAACTCGGAATGAGTACTTCGTAACCTTATGAGAACGCGCTGATCGCATCATGCCTGGAAGGCTTTACGTAGCACTTTCAGTACCTACTTGAAGAAAGAGGAAAGTATGCTCTCAAATGCAACTTATGGAAAGCTGTCTAGGATACTACTTGAAGAAAGGAAGCTTTGCAAGCCCGGCAAGTCTAAGAAAGAATCCAAGCAAGCAGAAAGCATCGGATCGACAATCCTACTAGGAAGACTCCACTTTACATACAATAAGTCAGTAGCGGTAGGAGATTCTTTGCACGCCTCCGTTACCTGTAACAATCCAAGGAAGCACGTCAAGCAAGGAAGCCAAGTCCGGGAAGCCAGTCCGGCAACTAAAAGAAAGCAGTCGACTCATGTTTAGAACGAAGAAAGGCAGTAGCGAGACAAGCTTTTGGAGCTAAACCGCAATATATCTTAGGGGAGCTACACGAGCCAAGCCAAGCAACAAGTGACCAGTAAGACCAGGGAAAGAAAAGAAAGCCAAAAGCAAGGACAAAGAGAACCCATCAAGCGCGCCAACTACGCTCTCAAATACGACTCATGGAAAGCTGTCCAGGGAGAGGAAGCTAGCAAGCCAAAAGCGAGAATGAGGTTTCTCGATCGACTATCTTTACTCGAAGAAGAAAGACTCCACTTTCTATGCAATATTTCCTTTTCGGGGGAGCGTCACGGGGTTGATGAAGAAAGTTGAATTCTGGATCGCGCCATAGAGTAAGAAAAGAAAAGAAGAAAGGTAGGAAAGCACGCGAACCTAACCTCCCTGATCTCACTCCTTTCGCATCTCATGTACTCTAGCTGATCTCCCCGGCTTTTATTAAGCTAGGCAAGAAAGCCAGCAAGCCAACAACTTTCTCCAACCCGGTCTTTCAGATCGTGTTCCAGGTAGAGGAGTAGTAGATTTATACAACACTTCCTTAGCTCGATTCGCTCCCTTCCTATTTGAGGTTGCTGCCCTAAAATACGGGGTTGATGAAGAAAGCCGACTTTTATAGACTAATCCGGGAGAGATCGCCCCTTTATCCATAGAATAGGTAACTAAGAAAGCTGTCCTGGAATAAATATTCTGCCGCTTGAGAACTCTGAAAGCATCGCATCTTCCCTTTCTAACAAGCAAGCCAAGCAAGCGAATGAGAACGCGCATCAAGCATCTCAAATCCTATTTAATAGGGCTACTCCCTTTCTAACAAGGGCGCCAAGCAAGCCAATCAACAAGTCAAGAAAGCCAACTAAAAGAAAGCATCTCAAATCCTACTTTCAGAAATGGATAACTCAGGAAGCGAAGCTAGTAAAGGAAGCCTTTCTTTTATTAAGCTAGGAAAGGACTTTAATAAATGAAAGGCAGTCCCCTCCTTTCTTTTATTAAGCTATGAAAGGCAGGAGAGTCTAACAATCCTACACGTCAAGCAAGCACGCACGACTATATTATAGGTAAGTAAAGCCCTCCTCGAAGTCTTGTTAGCTGCTCTAAAAGTAAGATAGGATCTTAGACCTACCGTTTACCCAGCTTCGCGAGACCGCAGTCTACTCGTTCCTATTCCATTATCCTAGTCTGATTCTTGCTCTTAGAATCTTAGAATAAGGCATGACAAGAGATTCAAGGAAGCTAGGCTAGGGGGCCTCTATCCACCGGAGCAAGGATTTTAGCATGTTATCCAGTTCTTCAGTAAGCGGAATCGGAAAGAGAAAGAATAGAAATGATAGTCTAACTTCCCGAATCAGAGGTTGTTTCCAATCCCCCCCAAGAAACCTGGAAAGCTAGGCCCTCTTACTCAACCACATAAACGTTATTGTGATGGATGAATGAGCTGCTTTTTCAAAATTTTTTTGCATGTTAATAATCACCGTAGGCAATTACTGCAAGACCATAGGGGAAGGGGGAGCGAAATCAAGGAGTTCTTCGAATTCTTCTTTTAAGTCGGATTAGGGGACTTCCTTCGGGGAGTTGCATCAGGAGTTCCTCTTGTGTGAGTAGGATGTCCTTCTGTTTGCGCCTTTATTTAAAGGTAAAGTTGCATTCGACTTTCATCCATACTTTGAGTTTTTTTTTAGGAGTGATCAAAGGTGAGCTTTAGAAAAAATGGAGGGAGCATATAAGTCAGGCTTTCCGTTATTCGGCTAGGCGCTATGGGTTGGCCTGACCTGAGTTGGTACCATTGTGAGACGGTTCAAGAGTTAATGGACCAACGTCATAAGGTCACTCCAGCGAAACCCTTGTTTTTTCTCAACTCCAAGGGCAGCTCCATATTCTCCATGGTTGGGAGGTTGCTTCCCCTATGACATAAGCGCTCTTGCCATAATGATAGGATATGAAGATTAGTTGAGTAACTGAACCTCTTAGTCCGCTCTTGCAAGATTATGTCCCTACTCTTACAAGATACTCGCTACTAAGGTTCTGAAAGAAGGCAGAAAAATCAGCAATAGAAGAGAACTCCAGATCTATGAATAGCCGACAAAGAGCCTAGCTCGATTACTGGAACTAAACAGCAAGCCCCCTACCTTACTTATCGAGAAGGGGTATTCTATTAGTAAAGGAAAGCACCTTTCTTTATTAGTAATTCGCTCGCTTAAGGAAGACTGCCTTAAAGGTATAGCTAAAGAAAGGCTGTAGAGAAGAAAGAAATTAGCGGCTTCAACTCGAGAAGCAGCACCCCCGAATCCTCTTCAGAGGAGACCTTTCCTTTGGCTCTGGAGTTCATAGTTCGAAGAGCTCGTCCCTCTTGTCCTATCGCTTACTTAAGGCGGAACTGACAAGCGAAGCGGGAAGGTTAAGGCAAGGAAAGAACTCTTCCAGAAGAGATTTTAAACAGCTTTCCGGGCGACTCCGTTTCCTAGCTACAAGCTAAGAGAAAGTCGTTCCAAAGTTAGTAGTACTCCCCTCATTATCAAACAAAAGAAGACATCTTTTCAATTTCGAGATGCTGGCCTTGCCGAGAAAGGCCAGCTTAGATCGAAGTGGGCTAAGAGAAGGGGACTCCTATTGATAGAGGAAATGAAAACAGGCTCGAATCGAGAGCATCCTTGCAGAGAGTGGAGTTGGAGCCTCTATTTCCTTGAATAGCTTTCCCTTTATTGTTGCAGTACGGTGTTTAAGGAAGAGAGCGCTTCATTGTTTCAGAACCTGTACATGAAAAAGGGCAAGCATCCAAGTCTTTCCTTTCTCCGCCGGGTGGAAGTGGACCTGATTTTTTCTAGTTTTAGGGTATGCTTTTGCTTAGCATCTTGGCTTTCGGGATTGTGGATACCAGAGAGCCCTTAGTTAGCCAGTTAGCAGTCCTGCCTTCCCTTATTGAATCGCTAGGCAAGGGAAGTTCAGTTTCAGACTTTTCGCCTACCTTTAACTGATCTACTGATTCAATTGCGAAAACTGCTGATTCTCAAGCACTTGCCATTCATTTTCTCTTATATAGGTCCGGATTTATGGTCAATCAGTGAGAACAGGGGAGATTCTGGGCATTCATGTGCTGCTGATTCAATTCAATAGCTATAGCTGTGGATTCTGTAACAGCTGCAGATTAGTCGAGAACATCTGCTATCTCTAAAGGGGGTATCTTTACTATTGATTGATCCTTGCTTATCTCGTATATTGACTAGAGGCATATTCGATTGCAGTTCCTTCTTGCGGGCATATTAGTCAATCAGGTTAATCCCGAGCAGCCTATTCGATAGCTGCCTAAGAGAGCATTCGTGAAATTTCTTACAAGTCTCCCTGCGCATTCTCGAACAAGGGATTCGTCGAAAAGACTAGCAGCCCCCAAGCCCTAGCTTTAACGCAGGTTGGGCTGTTCTCTATTAGACCTATCAACATGTTTGAACATGCCTGGAAACCTGATCTTATAACTCGTTTACTTCGTTGCGCCTATGTCTAGCTCAGTAGGCTCATCAGCTCATAGAGTTGTTGCAGCTGCACTCCTCGAGGTTAGCTAAGTCTATGTTGTGCCCCTCTTCCTACAGATGCATGTCCGTCAATCCCGTCAGCTCATTCATTTGCCTTAGATCCTTTTTTCTGGTTAACAGGAAAAAAAGAAGATAGACGACTAAAACTCATTCGCTAGGGGGAACCAATCAACATCTGCCTTCAATCCGCAAGCAAATATGTCCATGGGGCGGGCAACATAATTAAGTCCTTTCTTTGTCCCAGCTCGCTTCAAAGCCGATGGTACATGTGTGGGATGAAACCTGCTCGACTGATTGAGTTGCTAAGTCGGGGAGATGTAGACTCTCTGGCTTTTGGAACGATTATACCATTTAGGGACAGCGGTTAGGTCTTCTTCGCCAATACTTTTTAGGTAAGGAATACCCAATAAACAGAGACTGAAAACAAAGACCTGGAGAGTATCGACTAAAAACAAAACAAAGACTTCGTGCCGCAAACCTTCACGGCGGAACAGATATAATTAGTGGTTGAGAAGCCTACCTCAAACCTCAAAGAAGTACCCTTGGAAATTTGAGAATATTAACTTAAGAGGAATAAACAGCTCAGCCAACCGCGCCCTTTTCTCGTAAGCAAGATGTCAGGAGAAAGAGCTGGCATGAACCGCTTGAGCCTTCTCACCCACACCTGAACTTGAAAGATATGTCATTGGAGACAGTCTTGATCAAGGCAGCCGCTGCAGCCAATCTCTTCTCTTCTATATGGGTCTCGAAAGAGAATGTGAATGGGCTGCCATTTATGTGCCGATGAGTTCGACGTAGAGGCGCGGTCTTGACATACTAGTTGACTTGCCCCACCCAATTCTAGATCTATGGGATGGGACTGGCTCCCTTAGCCGATTCCCCTTCTCGCTTTCCACAGAGAACTACGAACTGAGTAAGACTACCGTACATTACGCATTAGACCGATTGGACCAGAAGGAGATGAACTAACTGGCTTAGCTGCTGCTACTGCTGGATCGGACGTAAGCACTCGATTCGATTATTCAACCGATTGATTGAAGGAGACTTTCAAGTCTTGTCTTGCTTGATTGAGGTTCTGAAAGAAAGGTCCCCTACACATAGCCCATTAAATCATTACTGATGAGTATAGGTTCAAACTGCGATTTCCAGAGAAGATAGTTGCGTCAGTCTAGCTTTGAGGTTCGTAGTTTCCATGGTTTAGCCACTTTCTATAGGAGATTCATTAGAGGGTTTAGTACTATTTTGGAAAAGCTCCCATAACAGATTGTTTAAAGAAAGGGGAGTTTCAATGGACTACTGCGGCTGCTAGGGCTTTTAGTGATATTAAGCAAAAAATGCCCCTATAATATGCGCACCTGTTTTGAGGCATCCTTATTTTAGTAAAGTTTTTGAGGTTGCTTGTGATGCATCTGGAATAGGAATTGGAGGTGTATTAAGTAAGGAAGGACATCCCATAGCATTCTTTAGTGAAAAACTCGATGAGGCTAAACAGAAGTATTATACATATGAAAAGGAGTTTGATGCTGTGGTCCAGTCCCTTCGCCATTGGAGGTATTATTTATTACCTTAAGAGTTTGCTCTGTTTTCCGACCACCAAGCATTGAGTGCACTCTCAAAAGAAATGAAATTCTAGGCATGCTAGGTGGGTTGAGTAAGGATCCTTTTTATAGATATATAAAAGCCGGACAATCTCTGCCGAAACCCAAGTCGCAGCAAAGGCAAAGGAAAGGGCACCCCTATAATATGGTACTCCATTCAAGCGGGAAAGACTTCTACAATAGCACCGCCACTCTAGTGACAAGCAATACCAGGCCAAAGCAGAGCACAGCCTCATATCAAAAATCCTAGCTCATTGCTGTGCCCTGGGAAGCTCTAAATAATCTACTGATCAAAGTCGGAAAAGACCCCGCTGAAAGTCGTGATCAGAGAGGCTCCGCCCCGACTATATTATAGGCGGCCTCTCCAAATTAATGTCCTTATCAGACTCCCTTTTCCCCTCTTTCTTAACGCAGGGTCGGCACGAGTAGGCCATTAAGGTAGGGAACGAAATCTTTTGGAGAGTTGAGTCCAGCCATTGATTAGACGGCTAGCTCACTTTTGGTTACGACTAAAAGGTCTTAATATCTGGGAGTAGCTCCTGCCCAAAAAAGGTAAGACCTTAACCCAACACCCGCTTTTGTTCGCCGCCCCGCATGAACGAATTGATCGAGATGTGTCGTCAACACACATTGGTGGGTGGACGTTTAGGCATTTCCTCGGCCTTACAATCGAAAAAAGGAAATTGAGTATAGCTCTCGGTTTGACCGGGGGCTGATTCCTAAGGATTCATACCTTGCTTTCTACCTTTACAATCGGAATTTCAAACTAAAGAAAGATCTAGGGCCGTCGGGCTTATATTATAGGGGTGCCAATAACCGTTGATTTCACACTCGGGGTAACCCTTTAGTTGATTAGTCCTAGGGATGGCATAAGTAAACAAGCAGATGTAAATTCCTATTATTTCCCTGCCGGCCTGTCGACTCCCCTATAATATGCGCACCGTTTCCCGGTAATGCGTCGTCGGGATCGAAGCAGATAGCTATTTTTTTGAAAAGAAAGTCAAGTGTATATCGAGCTATGTAAGCCACGGAATAGAGAACCGTTATGTTTATGATGCTGAGTCTTCAGGATCCGGTATATCGTAATCTGCAGATTCTTGGTCTGTAAAAGGAGTCTTGCTCTCATTCATTACATCTTACCATACCCGTTGTTTGCAATCTTTGCCTTTATCAATCAAGGGAACATAGACCGCCCTGAAGATGCATTCTCGTGTCAAAGATTCCCCTTATTTGCAAAGGGCTTAAAGCCCATATTACCGAAACTTACATTCCCGATTCGATTCTATTATAGGGGCATTGGTCTTCTTGATATTTCATTCGTCCTATTCGATTCTATTATACAGGCTTTTGGTTTGTTTACTCTTCTCTGCTCTCTCTCTGGCTCTCACCTTACGGGCTCGGCTCCGGCTTGGTAATGGTTAGTCAGACTAATCACTTTCCGCTGGATCGGGAAGGAATACAAGGCAACTCAACTGCCTTCCTCTCTCCAAGGTCCCTTTCTTTAGACAAGTAAAGGCTTCGTTCGGCTCTGACTCTGCCCCCACAGCTTTCATAGAGCACTTTTCGCCGCGGATGAGCTCCTGCTATTCTTCCTTCAGCTACTGAAGCTTCGGGCACGACATTTGGTTTGGATCAAGTTCGTTCTTATAGCATTTCTTAGGGCTCTTGCTAAATAAAAAGAAGAAAGGTATTACCTCTGTGCACCTTAGGGGAATATAAGACAGACCTACAAAATCTGCTTCCCAAAACCTTCTCCCGAATAAGAAAGAGCTAGAGCAGAGGTTGTAGTATAGTAGTTCCAAATCCAACTTTGGGATATGTTGTTATCATAATCACTTTTCATAGGTTTTCCTAATCAAAAAGCCCTGTTCTAGAAAACTAAGAACTCTAGTTTATACTGAAAGGAAATGGGCTAGCCAAACCCGACAATAAGAGGCGAGAATGATTACGCGATTGCTGTTCAAAGAAGACAGGATTCACACCTTCCCTCAAGTAGACAGGCAAGTCTGACGTGCTAGCTCAATGTTGTTCATTCTTTGCTAAAGAAATGGGGCTTTTATCACTACTTTTGCCAGCTTTCGGGACCAGGGTGGAACATTAGGTTCCCTTTCTCGTTTTCTGGTTAGGAAATAGCTTCCCTCGGTGATCTGCCTCATTGCAGGAGGAAGGAAGCCTAATGGTATGATTTCAGACCATGCTTGGGGCGCTTCTTCCTTAGTTAGTGCTTTTGAAGTATCCATTGAAATCTCTTTTTCAGTGCCCGCTTTCCTTTGTTTTGGTTTATTACCCTTCGTAGCTGCATTAGGAGATATTAGATAGACGGAGGTGATAGACTAAGAGAGTCGGCTAGGTAGTACACAATGAGGATTCCCCGCCTGACATCTAGGAAAGCTCCTTTCTGCTGTGCTTGCCACTACTGCCTAATAGGGCTTTCGAGTATAATAAGTAGGCTTTTTTTCGATTGAAGCTCTCCTCGAACCATTTCTGATGATTGAACCTTTCCTGAGCCCTTTGGTATAAGTAAAGGAGAAAGCTCTGCTTTAAGCCTTTCTTCAGAGTTCTAGCAAGCCCTTCTTTGACCGGGCATTTCTGCGAGTTGATTCTACACCCATTTCTGGGTATTTTCTGCCACATCTCATACCCGTAGTACCGGGTCTTGACCACGTAATCAAAGGCTTTAAAAGGTCCCTAAGCAATCAATTAGTGGTCAATTTTTTATGTGCAGGACCTTCCGCTTTCACACTTGATATAATTATATATATACCTAGCGACTTAGTAGGTCTATGGCCTGCCCCCGCAACAAGTACTAGCGTATAGCATAACCAAATGGAAATGCGGCTGGACTCAGAAAGAAAGGAGGAATCGAGATTTCAGGCTTGTAGAAAGAATCAATGAGGTGAATTGAGCTAGATTACACTACTTTGAGGAGAAATCCCTTACTGAATGAATGTGCTTTTGATCAGTGCTTTTTTAGTAAGAGAAACGTTTAGATTCAAGGAATGCTTTCTATGAGATCCTCTTTCTGGCTACCAAACGTGCTAATTGGTCAAAAGAGCTTATTCTGACCCCGAATTCTGTAAGCTTGCTTGGTTTACCTGCTTTGTTATGATTTCATTGTATTCCTCCGTATTCAGCATTCGCCGGTCTCACAAAAAGCAAAAGCATATCAATTCGTTGAGGCAACTAGTCTTGGTAAGGTTTACCACTGAATGATAAAGGTCCTAGGTAGAAGATAGAACGTTTGTATGACCATTTCCAGATGTTTTAAGGCATGTTTGCCGGCGTCCCAAAGAAGAACAGAATAGTTTAAGGCAAATTTTTTTCTCTCTTCTTGAATCTATTTTCTCCTTAAGCACTGTTGTAAACTCTCTTCAAGCAATCAAAGGGACAAGGAATCCGGCCTATTGGATTAAAGCCTGGAGCCGAAAAGAGATAGATGCGCTTACTGCTTCGAAGTGACATATAAAATAGTAATAGAATGGATCCCCAATAGCTTTTGACAGCAGACGATTCTGTATCGTAGAATCAAACAGACGATTTGCGGCATATCGCTACTTCTTCTTCCTCAGCACATTCATAGGAAGTTTATAAGCAATAGCAAGCCCGAGTTTCATTGCCATTACCTGTCTTTGGTACGAGGGAGATGCTCTTCACCGACTATACTGGCATAAGCTGAAGTCCCTGACCCCTTTTTCCGATCCCGCTGAAGGGGAGTTAGATAGAGGAATTGAATCTTGGCCCATATATATATAATATAAGTACCAAGGTGCGTCCATTTAGCCCGATAGCATGTAGTGGTTTTCATTCCTAATTAGAGTACACATCTGAGGCCTAATCTCAAATGGAATCTGTTAGCAGGTCTAGGGTGACTTTAAATACCTGCCAGCTCTCCCCCCCCCTTTTTAGTTAAAGAGGGAAGACTTTCTAAGGCTTACTCTCTCCGCTCTCTTGCCTTAATTAATGCGAAAAGCGAGTATCGGATCCAGGAACGTTAAGTAACTCTACTATAGCGTAGGGAGAGGTTTTGGAACCCTACTGCGAGACGTGGCGCTTGATAATAATAAGTGGAAGAAGAGACCCCAGCTTCGCCTATAAATAGAGCATTCCTCCCTCGAATTCAGCCATCTCTCACGATCCAAAACCAGCCCTATTCAACAAGGCTCTCAACATTCAAAGATGTTCAGCTCCAGAAGCTCTCATACGAAATCTCAGACTTAAGAGGAGTTGTAAAGATTTCAACCTTGTAATTTGAAATAAATCCCAGAAAACAAAAGGACCAAAAGCGACAAGCATGTCTTTCGTTTTCATCTAAGCAAGTTCCAGCCTGTTTAATCTCTTTCCATTGATGGTAATGGGTTGATTATACTGATGAATAAAAGGGCATATTGGATTCTCTTTTGAACTCTCTTTAAATACTTGTTGATCCTTCTTCATTCGGAGAAGTTAAATACTTGCCCAGAGTGCGTGGGTGGGAAGACTAGCTTCTACCGCTAGCGCTTGGACTTGGAAGCAAGCTACCTTGAATCAAAGTCCTAGTGAAAGCCCTAGGCAAGCAGGCAAGCAGAAGTCAAGTCCGAGGATATTGAATGATCGTAGACCACCCTTGTTCCCTCCCAGTCAAAGAAGTCAGAATAAGAGAGCAGAGACTCCCTAAGAAGTCCACCCGAGGCGATCGGAGTAAGGGCTGTGAGAAATGCTGTTTACCTAAGAAAGGAAGTAGAAATAGTTACCGAACGAAGCAGAATCAACCTATCCGAGTTCGTCAGAAATGGAAACCTGTAAAGGTATATGCCCTGGGCCTATAATATAATCGTGGGTCCATCCTTCTCAAAGGCTCGCGGGAAGACCGCAATCTACTCGGAAATACCAAGCATGTCATCCATTAGTGGAGTATGGGTTCCCAATGCCACGGGACCGGAGCAAGAAAAGGGACCAGAAATGCTGTTGCCAAGTTTTCCCAGTAGTCCCAGGGAGCCTCAATAGATATTCTCTTGCCCCTTATACAAAGAAGTTACTTAAGACTTCCACTGATCTACGACCAAGCTCAGCCACCTCGAGGAATTATCCACACCCAGAGGGGAAGGCTCCTAACAGAGAAAGACATTGCTCCACCCAGAAGAATCAACAGAGAACCAAAAGGAGTCCCCCTTCGAAAGCGAAAGGAAGGAACTATTCACGGCAAAAGTTCCAGAGCCGAAGCATTGGTTCAAATTAAGCCACCAGCAAAAAAAGGGTTGGGCCATGGCATGAACTAAATCCGCAATAGGCGCCTATCTAACTGAAATAGCCTAGAATAGAATAGCTCGATTGTTTGATCCAGCTGGCTCTGCTTATAGTAATAGGCCGATCACCCCTTTCTTTTATGTTGATAAGTCCTAACATAGTCCGGTGTGAGCTCTAACTCCTTGCTTTCCTTGGAAGACTTTCTATGCTATGATCGGGAGGATAGCACTGTGTTGTTCGTTGGCGCGTAGCTTCATTCGTGCATGGCTCTAGCCTTAACAGCTTGAGGAATAAGTAGGGGCCTGGAATTGCTAACAGAAAGAGCAACGGCCCGCCCCATACGAAATGCTTCTATTTATTAAATTAGCCTATGATGTACGACCATAGGTTCCATGATTTGGAATCATCGTAAGGAGAGGGCTGGGGGCTATGTTGGGACGAGATTGAACTTCTTAATATATATTTCCTTTCCCCTATCTCTAAAGCAAAATGAAATGGCAATAACTCATCTCGTCGATCAAGAAATTCAACACTGGAGTGCAGCGCAGGACTTCCACTCAAAGAGGAAGCCCCAGCGGATTTGTTCCCAAGCAACTAAGAGTGAACAATTAGAATTCACTAAAGAAGCTAAAGGGGAACAGTCTTATCTTAAGAGTAGGTCCTATCGGCTTGACCTCTTTTCGTCGGTAAATCACTCTTTGTCATCTGTCATCTATATACTTACTGGAGTGACCGAAGTGCTTCCTGAAACAAGCACGAGGTTGGGTCTTCTTATTACAGGAAATAACTCGTATCGGGAGAAGAGTAGGAGACACACCGTATGAGCTTTTGTAGGAGCAAGCAGCAAGTTCAGAAAGGGTTTCAGACCTGGGATAGGAGTCCTTATTTATTGACCTTGAAGTTCCGGCATACAAGTAAGCACTAACACTTATTATTTAGGAGCAGGCAATGGAATTGTATCACAATCGGAATATGTTAAATAGGCATAATAGCCTATTCATACTGCCAGCTATTGGAATAGGCCCTTAGCCACCTTATTTTGAAAGAGCAAGCCAGCAAGTCTTCCGGCGACTAATCTCCCATCGCTAGAAAGCCCAACCGGTAACCAAAACAAGCAAGCCAGCTTCGGTAGTAGCTTCAAAGGAATTGGTAGTATGTCTTGAATAGGAAAGCAT
>JAUMHB010000006.1:155152-182644 GCA_032359685.1 Pittosporum tobira
AGAGTGAAACTCCGATAGCTACAGGCCTTAGCCCCAAACTAAGAAGATATCCCAAAACCCCACCGCTACCGGTCAAGCTTCTTTTGATATGGAGCTTTCCCCGGATTCTCTTGAGGTCGGGGTTGAAGAATCTGGGTACTCAACAATGGGTTAAGCCTTTAGCTACGGCTGTTGGGGCAAGTCAGTCTTTAGCAGCCTAAACTAAAACTAAACAAACCTTAATGCCTCCAGGCAGGAGTCTTCCCCACCGAAGACTTTTTCTCGGAAGGAGGGAAATGACATAAGAGGGGATTCCCACTCTCTTCTCTGGTATTGATGCCACCTCAAAACCTATATTCTCAGAAGCTTTCCTCTCCGCCTCCGTCTTTGTCGAGCTTCTTTCCCGGCTTGATGAAGTTCAGTTACTCGCAGCAACTCTTCGAACCTATACTAGCTCCCTAAACCCCTCTCCTTGAAAGACAGGATGAATCAGAAGAGCTACTTTCAGTCTTAGCCCTAGCGTGGGTGAGTGGTTTATTTTCTGGAGCACAGGCCCTCCCACTCTGTCGATACCATTCCTTGTCACTTCGATAATGTATTCAAAAAGTAGCTATGTCTCCCTGCCCTAAAGGTAGCTGTGTCCCCCCTCCAACCAATTAGTCTAGTCGAGCAGCCTTCGCTCCAACACTGCTTAGGCGAGCTCTCCTATCTAAGGGAAAGTCTCTCTTCCACCCCTCCCCTAACCCCTTAGCCTCGCTTGTCCCCTCCAAACCTTTCTTGTGATGAAAGAAAAGAGGTTGATGCACCCTAAGGTGTGGAAACTTTACTGGCTTCGGTCGAATACCCTTTACTTAACTTAAGCTTAAGAAATTCTATCTTAAACACGTATTAAGAATAAGAAAAGAAGTGCCGGAGCGTGCTGAAGAGTAAGGCGTTTGTTTACTACTCGGGGATTGCCAGGGTCCTACGCGAAACTTTCCCTAAATGAAAGTTAAACACACCCATGCCTGTCATCATCCGCTACGATGAAGTTGTTCAACTCCTCTCTCATCACCGGGGTATGGAATGGAAGACCATAGAATATTGGAATATAAAGAAAGAAGCTCAACTCACCGGTCCCGAAGAGATGAAGCGGAATAGCAATGACAATGCCTTAGTCCGACGGAGAGGATGCTGAGAAAAAGGGCTTCAGCAAAGACGATTCGTTGCATCTAGGGTTCTGGCTTTAAATTGAGAAAGAAAGAAAGGAATCCAGAAAGAGAAGGAGCTGCTTGATAATTTGCTTCAAAAGGCTCCGACCACTCCTGAAGGCCACTGAAAGGCTATCCAATGGGGTGATAGCAGAGAGATCTTTTCTCAATTCCCTAACCCTGAAGCATTTAGCAAACTCAGCAGAACCAGAATGGGAGATCCAGGACTTTTGATAACTTATTGTTACCCCCAATCCACCCAAAGCAGATTCATAGACTTTGGCGACTTCCTGATCGGCAATGACAACATCATCACCGAGTACCGCGTACGATGTAAAGCGTACACCAGGGTGCACCTGTTCCGCACACCACCACACTAATATATGGTGTGATAGCGCGAAAGTAGGCCAGTGATATCCCAACGGCTGCCCTGCCACAAAGCATACTTGAGAGAACCTTCGTTTAAGTTTAACAAACTCAAAGATATTGCATGCAAATTAAGAATTAACCACACTTGAGGCAAAGGAGCGGTCAAATAGGTACTGCACCACCTCAAACAGAAAGACTAAAGGCCAACGATCAGTGGCCGACTTTAAGTCAAAGGAGAAAGAGTGCCTACTGCCAACCAGTCGATCAAAAGGCTGTGTTTGGTTAAAAGTCCCATCTTGGGGGAGACGTCTTAAGACCTCCGCCACCCAAACATGGAAGGGGTGTAACAACCTCTGATTAACGTAGTTCCCAATGGCGAATAGAAGGCTTTTGCCACCTCCCTCAACAACCTGACCTAGCTCTAGAATCAATGCCATCCTCCGAGGTTTTTGTTCTGCTGATAGCTCTTTTAAAGAAGAGGAAACAGTCCTCCTTAATTTCATTTCATCCATACAGGAGAATGAATCATTCTTTTCGCAGAATGGAAACAAACCGGATTCGCTCTGGCCATAATAGACCTTGAGTGACCGGGTATCCACTGGTACACATCACCTGGATCATGTAAGAGAAAGAATCCACTTCAAAAGCGAGAGACGGAAAACATGACCTAGCTTTCGCCAGCGCCTTCGGACCCCTCCTGTTGACAAATTTCTCAACCGGGTTGGAAGAGCCTTCCAGGTAGGCACCCACGACATCCTACCAGGCACTCCTTGGTTGATAACACACAAATTCTTCCCTTGTATAGTCTATAGGCTTCACTTACTGAACAAGCTTTCTGCAACAGTAAGAGAAGGAAATGTCAATTGTTAAAAAAAGAACTCTCTCTCCCTTCAAACTTCCTTATTCCTTTCCCTCCCGCTCACGGCTTTCTGCTCTTGTTCAGTAAGAAAGGAAATCGTAGATAGCAGAATACCGGGAATATCAAGACTATTGGGATAACAGCAATATAGCATATTGCCTAGATGTTAGCAGTTGAATGCGATCCCCGTTAACTCTTGTTCTTAGAGCTAGGAGTTGAAGAGTGAGATAGCCGTGTAAGTTTGAATGTTTACCGAAGGGCTAGGCTAAAGGAATGGATTTCACTCTTTAGGGAGTGACCCGAGGGTGATATCATAAGCTGTTGTCGGAATAACTGGTAACGGTAAGAATTAAGCCAATTTCTCCTCTTTCTTTTCTGGGCTTGTTGGAATAAGAGCTTTTGTCGCCTTTCCTTTGTCCTTTGACATCGAAAAAAAAACTAGCACAACCGATTCCTCTTCTGCCTTTTGACTCTCTCCTGCTCGTACATTAACTATATCTTATATGTAGTATTCCCCTCGTTTCATGGTTTATATATCCTCCAAGAGCGCTTATTCTCCATCAATGGCGATAATGCCGCATGCATCTAAGAGCCTATGAATGTGCAGCCTACTCGGATTAAGGAAAATCCGGTTCAGTGCTTGATAAACTTTCGATGCCCGCCTGATGTGCTTCTAGCTGGAAGCAGCCAATCCAATCCCATTAAAGGATATTTAACCCTTAGGGCGGATCCTCCTCTCTCTACTGGGATTGACTCGCTTAGAAGGAGTCCCATTCCTTTGGCAAAGGCCCTAACTACAGCTCTGAGTAACTCCTTGTCTCATTGATCCAAGTCATCAAGGAAAGACAGTGACGATCGGTACGAAAGGGAGGCATACTAGCGGGGGATTCGTACTAAGAGCGGTTATTCCGCAGCGTATAGGGGATGCGTTAAAGAGCCGCTATGTAGCATCTGAGAACAAGAAAGCAGACATGCACACGAAAAGACTTGCAAGAGTAAGGTAAGGCTTGACTTTACTAGTCCTCTCGCTACGACCCTTACTCTTAGAATTAGAATTAGAACGGGTTACACACGCTTCAAGTTTCGACTGCGCCTTACCGCCTTAAGATAGAAAGAGCCAGTGCCATCCCCGCTTCCTCCTTTTCGGCCTAATCCGCTATCTTATCTGCTTCTGTTTTAGGCATCTAGATAAGAAATGTCAGTCCCTTGTCCGAAGATATATTCAAATCAAGCCCTAGTTTTATATCTATCCAAACCTCCCTCACAGTTGGGATTCAAGTCTTATGGCTAGCAGCTGCTCCTTTTATGCCCCTAGTGTCAGTTGTTCGTGGCACTTATTTCATTCTCATGGCACTTGCCTTACCCAGCGTCGAAGTTAAGTTCTTTGTCCTGTTCTCTTATTGGCATCTAGTCTAGATCGATTTCTAACAGCGGTAAGCCCGATAACAGGGAAAAAGGCAAAAACACTAGCTGATAGAGATGGCACAACTCCTTCTTCCTTCTCTGTGCGTGGCGTGGGTGTGGCTATTGATCGGATAATTGTTGTTAAAGAAGAGAAGCACCTTCCCTTCTGAAAAGAGCTGAAGTAGCTTGACTATAAATGCAGCGCTTATGCCTGCAACGGAAAGAGCATTTGCGTTGTAGCCGGGAACAACAACTCCGGAAAGAGCGAGAAAAATAAGTAGCTATTTTCAGTTTTCGTTTTTAAATCGGCAGTAGGCCTAACCGGAAAGAGCTATTCATAGGGGCGATTCCTGGTTCACCACTCAAAAGAAAATCAGATTGCGACGCTCTGACCAGGAAAAGATGCTGAATGGAGTCTTTTTCTCTGATGTTAACAAAGTAGGGAAAAGTCGATCAAGCCAAAAGTCTTCCCAGCCTTCTCGGGGGAAGCGCCTCACCCTCTCTCTACTCTATTTTGAACCAGATGCTCGGTCTTCAACCCTCTCCTTACAGTCGATCTCCCGTTGGTCGCCTCGGATTAAGAAATGAAAGAGAAGTTGTTCGGAGGAGTGAAGCAGCTCGAACGTATGTGAGAGGAGCGATAGCCTCTTAGCCCTCAGTGTCCGGCTAAGAGGCGGAGGGAAGAGCGTACTTCTTCTATTCTTTATCTGGAACTGGTTATTTCCTTTTATGCGGTTCGGGACAGGTCCGGGGTCTGGGTCGGTCGATACGATGAACAGGAAATCCCCCGATGTTGCTTCATTGAAGGTCCCTCATGGAAGAAGAATTGGCTAATGTAGAAGGCTTATTTGTTATCGTATCCACCATATAGTTTACATACTCAGACAAGCTGACTCCAGCGCCTATAGTAATAGTCATACTATAGCTCAAGAGATCCCAATAGTCAATCCGCTACGCCCCAATGTTGTCAACGAACAATCACCTTGCCTTACTAATATATGTATATGAATTCTTGCGCTCCTCCAAGAGGAAAGAGAGCAGGAACGGAAGGATCAATTGCAAGCTGCTCGGGAGGTTTGGATTCATAGATGCACAGATAAGACTGATGCTAGCTATTATGATCCTCCTATTTAGATGCAGAGAATGCAAGCTCTTCGGGATTAACCTAACCTGATTGCCCAGGAGTTAACGAGAAGACGGTCTTAGGCGTGAAAGGCGGTGTTCGAGAATCCGATTTGTGTTGATTGCGCATAGCCCTTTTTTCTTGGGCAAGTAAATCAGAATATGCTGTTAGGCAGCTAGAGACTAGGCTCTGAGGAAGTGAATCAGAGAGCAGCTAAGATGGCATCGAATACAAACTTCAGGCCAAATGCCACATCAGGAATAGAATAAGCTGTGAAAGAATCTGACTCGAGAAATGACTTGACATTTGAGATGAATTTTCAAACTAAAGGTTTTAGTCCTATTTAGGCACTTTATTTCTAAGCGGGGAAGGGATTAGTATTGTGCCAGAACTGATTGCACCCACGGGGCGGTAAGGCAAGCAACTAGTCTTGATGCAGAGAGGGAGCTCTTTGAAGGATAAGGAGTAGCGGGAGATATTGAACCAAAACTAGAATGCGCTCTTACTTCATCCCTTGTTCTTGGTCTTGGAGGAATACCCGCAGTAAGGACACTAGTATAAAGGACATGCCCAGAATCAACTGCTGGTGATGAAGTCAGTTAAGAAGACTCGATTGTTGGAGAAGGAGCTGTTCTTTTTGCACTCATAGGCAGCTATTGAACCCGCTGAAACTCGGGGGAAAACAACCACTGTTACTCTTCTTTTTTTAGCTTAAAGATAGGCCTTCTCGAGCCTTTTTAGACGAAGGAAAGGGAAAGTAAGGATCAATAAGAAAAAAAACAGAAAATGTATTATTTCTCGCCCCCACCTAATCCGATACAATTGCCGGAAGAAGGGGCTATTCCCGCTCCGCCGGTACCTCAACCGGTTGTTATTCCGGAATTGGCCCAGCCTTTGATATCGGATGAGGCGCGGATGGGCCTGCTTTATCAAAGATATACCATTCTGAATTTCGGAGGGAATGACGACCATAGAAGGATGGTCGCCATTCTCGACGCACAAGTCATAGTGGAACGCGCTATCGAAGCGGCATTGGTCGATGATGGGTTTCATCCCAATTCTATTTTGGCCAGATATAACCAAATTCGAGGCTTTTTGCCTTTTCCGCGAGGGGAGCTATTAAGTGAAAGCACCTATCACTCGTACGTCACTCAGATAAGGGAACATGGCACCCGGGCCAGCGTTCCGTATCGCCGGATTATGCGAGCCCTCGGGAACTCTAATCTCATTTTAAACCAACGATGATCCCTCAAAATCATAGTTTTTGGGTTATCTAATTCCAGTTTTTTCCTCCTCTTCCTATTGATCAGAAGCATCCAGCAGCGCCGGTAGAAAGAGTTAAGCTACTAAGCTGCTGTTGGGGAACTCGGTAGAAGCGATTTGCCACTTCCGCCTCTCTAGGCTTCAAAAAAGCTCCCCCCGCCTATATAGAATGAAAAATGAGTCTTCTCCCCTTGCAGGCTTCGTGAAGCCTGTGACAGGACTGTGACAGGATGGTCTTTGGTCTTCCCTAAGTTCTAACTAGGGAGACACATTTGGCTATTGGGAGGCGGGCGAGTTTAGCGTGATCGTTGGTGACAAGATAGAATTCAGTAACAGGCCTGATATTCCATTCGATTCTAGGAGGACTATAATGAGGAGGACGACAGACCCATCACGATCGACTAAAAGGAAAGTCGCCCGGAGATATTGGTTCAAATCCAATTCGTGAGCACATTACTTAGCAGTGAACTGTCCTGCTAGCCTTACCCTATAAAGTCAGCAATTTAAAAAAACCGTCTTTTTCGTCATCAACAGTAAAGTAAGAACTACCAAGCTCTCTCCTTATCACCGACTTCTTTGAACTGCTAGCCGACTCGTTTAGCCGACTAGTTTTCTCTTGCCTTAGTAGCCTTTCCTTAGGTCAATCGGAGTGAAGTGAGATGGAAAGATCCGAGCTTCCTTTGCCTGCTAGTCTACCCTACTCATACTGTCACACCGGCTTGGTGAATCTCCTCGCTTGCTTGCTGTCTAAGCCAGCCCACCGCCTTTTGACTTTACGCCTACGCCTTCCCATCCGAGTGACATAAACCTTCCCCTGCAGTGAGGTTTCTTCCTTCCCTGACTTGCTTGAAAAAAAGAATTTCTTTTCCTTCGCTCGTAGGGGTAATACTTCACACTGGAATCCGGTCTGTCTATCTTACATCGGGTCTTCCATCTCGTTCATACCCGGCGAAGAAAAAGCTTCAATTCACAACCTAGGCCAGCTGTTCCTATATAGTAGTCCGTCTTCTACCGGCTGAAACCGGTGCGCTTTCTTTCGGAATCTTCTTTTTCTTTTAGCTTCATAAACCGGCTAGTCTACCTGCCAAAGGAAAAATGCTACATTCGGAATCTCTAGCGGGATGAAAACTGCTTAAGAAGAGACTCGATCGTAAAGTAAAGCTCTAGTTCATTCACCCTTGAAGGCGCAGGGATATGAGACCAGTAAGAGATAGGACGGTAAGAAGTCCTTTTGCCCGCCTTCCCTCTAATCCAGTTATCCGACTTCTCCCAGCTCTTTTCCCTCACCAAGGACTACTTGCCCTAAAGACCCGGCCCTTCTTACTGAGAGGGAAGAACAGCTTAATATAAAATAAAGACTTGTCGGAAATTAAATAACCGGTTTAGAGAGGGTGCGCTAAAAGGAAAGGAACTCACATAGAGGAATGAATACCCGGCTTTGTCAGCTCGGATGAACCGATCGGGGAGGAAAGGAACTAACCAAGCGATCTCCTTCTTTCTACAACTTTTGACCTACGACACAGGCTGCAAGTAAGAAACTCCTTGCGTTACAAGTAAGAAACTAATGAGGTGCTAGTCAAGCGAATCGTTTCCATACTTCCTCTGTCTTCTGTCTGCCCTTCGAGCTCATCTCTGTGGTCTGTCCGTCCCTTATCCCGTGCTAGTTAGCTTGTAAGGAATGACTTTTATTTTCATTCCTTACAAGGGATGAGCTAAAACAAGAAAGAATAAGGGGCATGCCCGAGGCTCAAAGGAAAGGGCTGTAGGATAGAGAGATTTACAAAAACGATTAAGCGAAGTTGACATATGACAGAAGAGCGTTACCAGAGATGACCGGTTAGACCAATGACCGATTGCAAGGCAAGACTTTTAAGTTTACAGTGGAGAGATGAGCGATTCCAGTTGAAAGATTCCATTCGCTCTTCCTTATTCCCTCTTACGAGAGTTGCGAGAGATCCCGGCCTTTGTAATAGCATTGTTATTGATGTAAATAGCCCCTGGTATCAACCTAATTTAAGCTAAGGAATTGGGTCAACTAGTTCAAGGTTATAAAATATCTAGGCCGAAGGTCTAGGTAAGCTATAGAAACTACTCCTAGCTTGTGGCTTCGCATATCGATCCCTACTATCACATATACCACAACTAGGTCTTGCTCTATCCCCTTAGGTTGGAGTGTAGGCGTATTCATATTACATGTTGACTACTATTTTCTTAATGAGTTTTTCTATGTGCATCAAATCAAGTCCTTCCCTCATGTTCACCATAGTCACATCATAGAGGTCAATGGGCGGCTTTCAAGCATTCAATCCCAATAATCATATTAGAGTACTTTTTTTTCTTACCCATGTGGTCTAGGTAGGGTCAAAGCACATAGCCATACTGCTAGGTAGTGCTGGAACCCACACAGATTTCTTCCATTTCGGTGGAGTAGGGGAGAGAGACCACAGAGCCTTTTAATGCACCAATGTTCATGCTCCAGACACCTAATGGAGATTGAGTAGGGCATCAAGGAGATGATTCGCACATGCAATGGATAGTGGAAGGGTAAAAAAGCAGGAGTCTAACCCAAATTATTTGAGGTGAAGAACGGAGAGCAGTGGTGGGGAGTGAAACCCCAATACAGATAGCAATAAAAGGCCCTAGGTAGGAATGGTTTCTAATTAATAGGAGATCCTAATCAAAAAAAGAAGTAGAGCGAGCGAGGATATGCAATAGAATCGACGATCCGAAGTGATTCATTGAATTGCCATTTCAACATCCCCTCTTTTCTATAGTCTTCATAAAAGAGAACTGTGTTTGAAGGGAGTGTCTTTCTAAGTGAATCCAATGTCTCTCCATTACTATTTATTGAATTCCCCCCTTCCGAATCCATTAATGGTTGAGGGACGACCGACGAGGCCTTCCAATGAGAGCCTCTTCCTCTTCTCCTTGGTTAGGACTTCAGCTCTAAGGATGTGGGATCAGAAAGGGTTCTCAGAGGTACTGGCAAATGAAGGAGGCTTCTTATTCTTTAAATTGACCAGTTCGGCCTGACTTCGAACCCATGGATCTAAATCCGGGTGCAAAATGCTATCTGAAGGCTTTAGCTTTCTATCTGAGTTTTCGCTGGTTGAACTGCTGAAGACCGTCCATTTCCATGGGCCTGCCGAAGCTTGCTTCGAGTTCGAAAAGACTTCAATGGCTCATGATCAGTATGAATTACTCCTTCTCTCCCGAGCTTTCAAATAGCCTTCCACCCACTTCTTCACTGCCTGTACAGGGGGATATAGTTACTTATCTTACGTGGAAGAATTTAGGACTGCCCCTCCAAAGCACTCAACCTGGTAAGATAGAGCTTGCTTCCCCTGCAAGAACACTGCTCCCACAGCCCAAATGCTTAGCAAGAACACTCGCTCCTCAGGTTGTCCGAGATCTGGTAGAACCCGAGCATGACAAATATGATTCTCTAAGTCCTTCAAGGACCTTCTTTAGCCCCACACCATTTCCTCATTCTTATGAGTGCACTTCCGTAGAGGAGTTGCAATTGCAGGAGAATTAGAAATGTACCGTATGAGCAGGCCCAGAGTCATAGATGGGATTACTGCCCATGGTTTGATAAATAGGACCCAAAGGGTGCCAATTGTCATACCAGAGAGAAGTATCCCTATCTTTCTATTAGCTCCTGTAGCTATGGGCATGTAGGATAATCTATGTATCTTAAAAGGATCGTTAGAAGTCTTATCCTCTATCTTTTATCCCCCAACATCGTGTAAGTTTGAAGGCCTCTATTGTTATCCCCGGACTTGCTGACATGAGTGAGCAATCTTTAACCCTTGCTTTCAATGCTATACCGGAGAGAATATTGAAGATCAAAGAAATTCACTTTCAACTTCGTCACGTTCAATTATTTCTTTGATTTTATTGACGACGGAGGTTGGGAAGTCTTTATGTGCTGACCTGGAAGTGGGGCACATTGCTGAATACAAAGGTTAAGAAAAAGAAAGATAATAAGCAGTAGCTGGTGCCGGTCTTGTTTCACCTGGGTGAGTTCGTTAATTCAAGGAGATCAGATCTGGGGTGATATTCAATCCCTGGCTTGCAGACAATAGCTTCCCTCGAAAACCGCGCGTAGACTAGTTGAGTCATCAGAACGACCTGAAGACACTAAAGGAAGACGCAGAAAGGCCTCTACATTACTTATTTTATTTGACTTTATCTACTCTTGAAAGGGAGAAGAAGGGCGCAGCTATCTTCACAGCCATTTTCGAGGGCTAGGCCTATTCTCCAGTAGAAAGATTGAAGATTCAATTGCCTTACCTACGTATTCTATTATAGGGGTTTGGTAACAGAGGATGATGGTTCGGGCACTCACTAAGATGACAATATGGGTCAATGACATACAGGTTCACTACCCAACGCGGGGAATTGCAGCGGGAGAAAGGCGAAGGTGTTATCAGTAGCATCCTGGTGAAGAAAAGGAACGTTAGCTATATGCTTAAGCAGACTCCGGAGAGACATAGAAAGCTTCCAATTGTTCTTTCTCGGCCCTTTGGGGTGCTGCTTTTTCTTTCTAAGAGAAGAGAAGGTGAAGCTGCATTTATAATAATAAGGGCTTGAATGCCGTTGTTTTTGGCTAGAGAGGGTCCAAAGTAACGCTGTGAAAGAGCAGGACTTCTTTCACGCAGTGAAAGGAAGGCCCTTGTCATGAAAAGTTTGCTTTTGGCTTCTAACGTGATAAGGGGAAGGTAGTGGTGAGGAGGGTACCTTCACTTGAGTGCGGAGGCTTGCAATAGAGCGCCCCCCCCGGATGTACTCTGATAGAGCAAGCAGTGCAGTAGAGGAACCGGGTTACCAAAAGTCACGATTCGAATAAAGGTCGTTCGCTGGATTCTCTTTTGAATTCCAGAGGTGCTGGTTCGAGTCCAGCTCATGACTTTTTGTTTACATGGGATTGATGCTTATAATATAAGAAAGAAAGGATTGTATAAAAGATTGGACAGCAAGCAAGGTTCTTTATCAGAGAATGGGCTCTTATGGAATGCCTGATTGCACATGATTCGTAATAAACAGCCTTTCCGCGCGCAGAGTGGATTAGCAATCAAAGCTCTTCTCTGCTCACTCTTGTCTACGATTTCCGGGTTTGAAGGACCGACGGAGCGGTAAGAAGACTAGCTTTCCGTCTTGCCATTCCATTCTTTATGCCGAGAAGCGTCTGTTCACGAATCCTCTCTTTGCTATAGTTAACCCCTGCTATATCTGCTGTTGAGAATCCTCTTCCTCGGTATAACAATAAGTAAGGAAGCCGTTAGGCTGATCTTTCCCCCCAATCGTCTCTTGCAAGAGATGGGCTTTATAGAATCGGATGGCAAAGCTAAAAGAGAAAGACTAACTAACACTCTCCATCCTTTCTTATATTATATATATACGCTATTTGCAGTGAAGTGCCTTATGCCAAAAATTGTCTTGCACATAATCGTCTTCATCCCATGCTGCTTGACGGAATGCCTTCTAGAACGAGAGTGAAGAAAGAAGGGCATAGATTAGATTTTCTTTTTTCTTAATATTCTCGATAGCCAGTCGTGCATTCTTCCTCTCTGACTTTCCCTTTCGCGGGTAAGTAGATAGTCGGCCCCTTGCCTGGCCCCGCAACCAAGAGTCACTCGTCGAAAGCTTGATTGACCAGGAAGACAAGCAATAGGAAAGAAATCCCAATAAGGAAAGCCATTAGCTTTAAGGAAAAAGGCAAGTAAGCGAGAGCGGGTAATATGAACTAACTGGAACTAGGGCTATTCAAAGCATCGAGCAGGAAGCATCTAAACATGAAGGGGAATAATCGCTCTTACTTTACTGTGATCGTATCCGCTCCTAGTCTTTTAGCCGTTTAAGCTCTTGCTTTTGGTGAATAGACGGTGTTTGAAAGTGAATCAGAATAAGAAGTTCTCGAATAAGCTCTTTTGACCAATTAGCACGTTTGGTAGCCAGAAAGAGGATATCTCCCGTAAAAGACATAAATAATAGCTGGCTCGTTTTATCTTCTAGTAAATAACCTTCGGAAAGAAAGCATTCCTACCTCTCGCCTGCATCTGAGGGACTGGGCTCTAACCCAATAACTGAGCCTGCGTCAAGCTAGTGAAATCTTTAGAGGGGCGCTTTTGCCTAAAAATGGGCCTACATTCTAGAAAGCAGGCACCGCTGCAACAGAAGAAAAGAAGGATCAACCAAATCCCCACCGACCGGTGAATGGAAGCGAGGGACGAAGCAACTACTCAATAAGCAACGAAATTGATCTGCAAGCCATCATATATACATCAAAAAGTTCAAAAGGCTACGCCCGGAGAAGACATGTACGGGAAAGCAGCCTCCCTTTGGTCAGCAGATGAAGAAGCCGATCCCGCAAGGTATGCATTTTCGGATTTTGCTGCAAGAGATGCTTCAGACTTGCTAATGTAATGGATTAGAATTCCTCTAATTGAGCCACCGCTAGTCCTTTTCATAGGATTTGGTATAATCCGGCACAGGAGATCTCAAAGCTACAACTAACCTCACGAAGATCAGGAAAAGATTCTAATTCCAGGCGCTCTACTTTCTATAAAATGACTTGGGCTCGATCCAACATCAGGATGACCCGAGCACGTCAACAACTTAATCACGACTTTGTGACCGGGGAAACAAGAGCTAGACTTCGGCAAAGGTCCCAATATCTATAGAATATGAATTTCTTGGAATTGAGTCTCCTTTACCTGTCTGTGTGCGAGATGCCCGGCAAACAAATAGAAGAAGGGTCGGTTCAGCATCTCAAGTGGTTGCTTTTTTCCGATGTCCATGTGCGGTTGGATTAGTCTGGGCATCAATGCACCTCTTTGCGCCTTAGCCTATCCTCGTCGCGGGCCTATTCTTATATATGCAACCTAAGCAGCTACTTCTGATTCAGTAGCGGCAGCAAATCCTTCTCACAGTCTATAGCCTGCCTGCCTTGCTTTCTCAATCAGTAGCAGCTGAGGTTTCTCCTTATCCTTCAAGTGACTAGAGTGCCCTCTAAGACTAGACTGGAAATGCCTAAAATAGAGCAAGCCTTACTAATAAAAAGCTTTGCTCGCATGGTACGAGAAAGTCCATATGTAACAGGCCTCCCCTCACATCCAAGAGAAATGAAACCCCCTGCACACGCTTACATAAGGCAAGCTCTAAACGATGATAACACAATGGCAAGGAAAGCAGGTCCAGAAAGCTTATTATCGTATTCCCCCAAAGCCTATTCTAGCCTCTAATCTATTACAGAACTTAGACATCTACATCTTCTAAACTAAGAGTTAGAGACATTAGATAGATATCTTCTCTCAGGATAAGTAGAAGGTGAAAATACTACTGGTATAAATTCCACTACTGCGACTGGTACGAAAGCTGGTGGAAATGGAATGGGACTACTGCCACTTAAACTGGATGTACCAGAAATCCCAATGGCTGCCGGGGAGCTCTTAATGGCTAGAAGAGAAAGAACTACCACTCCAACCCCTAAGACTCCAACTGGCTCTGCTGCAAAGGGTTCTCTTTTTTAAGCAATTGGTTCGGCTGGACCGTACCGTATTGCTTTGTCTGGATCGTCATGGATTGGTAACCTCGGGGAGATCGTTTAGATCAGCAACCTCAGCTGGATCAACAAGGAGGGCTGCCCTTAGGACGATGGCAGAAGGAAATACATCCAGGGCAGAAAGAATTGATGACGCCCTTTTGACTCCAACTTACATAGAATTTGATGGGCTTACCCTACTACCTATAATCCTTAATTGTCTAAGATGATGCCTTAGAGACTTCGAAAAGAAAGAGACAGACGAACTCCAGAAGCTTTGTCACTGGACAGCGCAAAGAACAGGGGATTAGCAGAGCTAGATGCTCGCCTTTACCTTATCATCACTCGACGAAATGCAGTGGATTAGCTTAGCAATGTAACTGAACTCCTACTCGAAAGACTAGATGGCTGGGACCCCCCATTTGGAATTTATAGCTTTTGTAGCATGGACTTTTCAGTCTTCATCTTTAGAGCTAGGAAGAGGGACAGCAAATAATGGATGGATCTAGTACTGGGTCTATTAACTACTGCTTCAATTGGACTCCCAATATTTAAAGGAACGAATCATCCCACTATTGGTACGTATAGTGCTACTGGGGATGGGGGCCAGACACTCTTTACTTACCTGGGGGAGACATTCAATGACTTAGCCCGAGTCTGCCACTATGATAGGCAATTACTTCCTATGGATAAGGCAGTTTAATCGGGACAATCGGAAGAGAGTTCATCACTTAATGCTTTGAAGTCGGCCAATCCGCTCTTAGACTTAGAGAAGATCCGGTCTTCATGGAATAGAGTTTAGTTAGGAGTCCGAGTTCCTTCCTATAGGAAGGGAGCAAAGGAAGAGTGACGAAGGAACAATCCCTTAGTCCAGTCCATTGCTTTTGTCCTAGAATCAGGGGTAAGCCATGGCATGATTCGGAATCCTAAGGTGTTTACGAAGAAAGTAGGCTTTCGGGTCGGAAATAGAAGATCTGGATTAGATCCCTTCTCGATAGCTTTAGTCAGAGCTCATCCCTCGAATAAAGGGAGTAGTGAGAAAAAGGGTGACTCTCATACGGAAATTCAACTAGTGAAGTAAGATCAGGGAATTCCACTATTGAAACTTGACTTAGGGCTTAGGCTTCAAACTATCAGTCAAGGAAGTCAGTCTAAGCCCTAAGCCAAGATCTGCTTTTTGCCAGTCAACTCTCTTTAGAGAAGTCTCAAGCACTTAACCACTTATTTTGGAAAAGAGAAAATCGGTGGCACTTATCTTATTGGTAGACATAATAAAAAGAAAGCTTTAAAGTTCAGGTAGAGTTCTCCGTTAGGGTGACTCGATAGCTAGATTAATAGCCTTTGGTAAATTCTTTTATTCAGAAAGTAGACATTCAGCCTCTAAGTCAGCTTGTCTTTTGCCTTGTGGCTTGGATCGAAGGAGAAGGTGCGGAGCGAAGGTAGTTCCCTACCTAGCTTTAGGGGAAAGATCATAGATAGATTATCTGGACTAGATCCTAGGAAGCAAGCCTTGGTTAGAGGTTTGCAAGTAGGAAAATCTTTAGTGTACAGAACAGAGTACATGGATCGAAGCGAACTCTCCGGATGGCTTGCATTGCTTCATTGGAGTGGAGCTCCACTATTCAACAAATAGCAAGGAAAGGTCAAAGGGTCTGCAAGATACAGAAGGGAGATATAGGCTGGAGAGAGGGATTGATCGAAAGGAAGTGAGTTCGACCTGGTACGTAGTCGCTATAGCGAAACTATTGGCATGTATCTTTTTTTCTTTCCCCGTAAGCATGGGGACCCTATTATTATATTACAAGGGGAGAGGGAAGAGAGCTGTGTAATAGTCTAAAGCAGAAAGAAGGCTTATTGGGAAGACTTCAAGCTATAAGTTGTCTGGTTGGATTGGAATAATCGATCTAGCCTTTAGCTTATTCATGTGATGATAGTACAAGGTTCCTTTCTCCAGCCATGTATCTTTCCAGGACTAGTGGGTGCATTTCTGCTATTGGCTTTGTACAGTGTAGTATAACTTTATATGTAAGTTGAACCTGTCATAGGGAGGGCACTCCATACAGCGAAAGAGGTTTTCTTTTTTTTTCCTTTCTTTCCTTCTCTTCTTTTGGAACTGCCAAAGAAGGCCTAGTCCTACTGCGCCCTTCATTCAAAAAATGGAAGCTTTCTCCCCGCTACTAAAGAAAAGAACCCAAAGAAGAGGGCAAAGATGATGTGTTCTCTTCCATCGATGATACGACCAAGTGTGAGACTGAAATTAGAAACAAGGAGTTCTAATAAAGAGGGATCATCCGACCAGGGGTCCATTCAATAAAAAAAGAGAATGACTCTTCCTGCGGATCAGCTGCATTTAGGCTCCCCTTTATAGGCTAGTGGTTTGCTTCTTTGGCATCTTAACATCTATAGCCTATTTTTTCTGAAAACAGCGAAGATTTCCTTATTGAACCGGAAAATCGGATCACTTTCATCTTCTCTTCCTCTATCTCTAAAAGGGCAGGGTCACTACTTCCTACTAGACACGGAGGAAGAGCATTGGACACATGTAAGCTGCGACGGAAGAAGGGGACTACTAATATAAAAGACAATGGGCGCTTAGGTCCCTATCATCCGTTGGCTTGCCATGAAAAGCTTCTCCCTCGTCGACTTAGGAAAAGATGCCATGTTCGTGCCAAACTTGTCTATTCGCTTGAAAGCCAGCTTTCCTTCCAAAAGGCAGTTGAGGAGATTCAGAATCTCAGTTCCGAGACAGGGCATCCTCACTCCCATGCCGCCATTCCTGAAGATGAGTCAGGTAGAAGATTTGGGCAACGGAACTGATCGAATCGGGGCTTTCTCATACTCCCGAATCAGCACAGTCGGAAGTAGCAGCGCGACCAGAAGCAGCGGAAGTCCCCGTCGAAACTGGAATTTCCCTCTATTCAATAGACAGCTATAGAATAGAAAGAGGATCGGGGCCCATTTCCCCAGTTGACGAAGGGAAAGTCCCACGGGAAGGAAGTCAGCTTCAAGGTCTTCGGCAACTGCTGACCCAATCAAAGAGCTTCATCTCAATCTAATCTACGCAATTTTCCGATCTGGATTTGAACTCGTGTCGGGCTTCTTTGTTTGTATTACTTTATATCCATATCTGGTTTCGCTCAACTCTCCCTTTACTCAGCATTCGTTCCCTGCCCCATTCAAGGATCATTAGGGGGTGCACATTCGGATCCCTTCACATAGATTCATTCTGGGGTTACGCGATTAGCCGTTCACTTGGTTAGTCAGGTCAGTCGTGGACAGCTTTTCTAAGAAAGGGCCAGGACTTAAGGACATGAAACAATATTTCACCGTTCTTATGTTTCGAGCAAGTCAATAAGGGATAAGGGGTGTCACCCCGCAGGGGACAAGGAGACGGGGGTCCTACTATGATAGACGTGTTGGCCTTGGAAGAGAGATTGACCCACATGAAGCCTTAGATACTCCAAGCCTCAATCTGTATTGCCCTTGAACCTAGACCATGGAAATATGGTTATAGCCCAATTCCATTAGTGGGATCCATAGCCTACGGGTCTTTCCCAAGCCAGTCAAAGAAGAAGGTTGTCGAGGACTACCCTAAGCCTACAAACAAGTAGGCAGGACTTTCAGTTACAATGTCTAGGTTGGGAAAGCCTTTCTAAAGCCAATCGATTATCGGATTTCACCAACCCAACTACCACTACCAGGGGATTCCTAGATCCGCTCTCAGATCGCATTAAGATTCATTCCAGTCTTCAATCAAACGGAATGAAAGCAGGAGATTGATTAGCTATAGTAGCTGCAAACAAATCTCGTGACGGTGATCAAACAGCATTAGCTACGTCTCGTCTCTTGACGAGTCCTGACCCCTTATAAACAGATCGAAAGGTTACGATTCACTCCGGTACTGCTTGCTGGTGGAGGTTGGGAGTATCTCAACTATGAATAAGAAGTCGAAGAAGTAAAGACTCCCTAGATCCGCCTCTGACTTACCTACCTTCCCTGACTAGCTAGTTTGGTTGGTATCTATGGATACCTCCTTTTCGGCTCATACATAAAGGCCATCCTTGAGTTCGCTGCTAAACGAAGACGGGAAGGGATAGCTGAGGGGGGCAAAAAGATCGATTCGGTTTGGACGCTCATCTCGGACAGCTGGTAAGGCTGACAGAGACCGTTTCATAGTAAGAAAATTGGGAACTACGATCACGAGGTTGAGAGAATTCGGCTCTCAGGTCCGTGGTCTAGCGATCCAGAGGGGAAGTGGTATCCGAAGCCAGGTAGACCCATTTTACTTGATAAGGTGGTGTGTTCATTCCAAAAGAAAAAATTTCAGGGTTCCACCTGACCTGACATCAACTCGTATAGGGATAGGGATGAATTGAATAGAGAATCGGGTAAAGGAACTAGGAGGGAAGGGGATTGGAGGACAAGGTTTCCGTTAGCAACGCTGGGAAAGGATTGGAAGGAATTCATTTAGCAATTGATTTAGCGACGAACTCTTCTTTAACCCCAAAGGGAGTGAGTGCAATACAATACTAGTAGTAAGCTTGAGCACTAGGTTTTGTTCAATAGGTTAGGGCGGAGAAAGGAACTGAACTAATGGACGAGGATGGACACAGTCCGGTTCTGGTACCGCCCATATGGTTTGTTTGCCCGGAATGAACCATCTCATTCGAGAAAAAGATCTCTGGCTCTAGCATCCAACTTCGATCATTAACCCTCCATAACCATCCATATATGACTAGAGGTAGGTCGGGGTGCCCCTAGCTGGTAGTATGAGCTTTCAAACTAGTGAGTTATGTGGAGTAAAAGAGTAGGAAATGGAGAAGGACATTGGTGGCAGTAGATCTCCCGTTGCTAGCTTTGACTTTTCTGTGAAGAGCCCTTATAATATAATTCGAGTAGGACAGTTGATTTCGGTTAGGTTGGGCAAAGCCTAATGATCCGAACCCTTTCTTGTGGAATCTGGAGAAGAAGCTTTCGCAGCTTTATAGATAGGGCACACCTTTTAGCCTCTGTTACAGAAGCGGAAGGATCAATCAGTGAACTAGAGAGTGGAGTATGAAAGCGATGTCTTAAGAAGCCAACTAATGGACGAGCTAGCTCTGCACACCAGAAAGAGGTGGCTGCTGCATTAAATAAAGCCAATCTTCTATCTATAAATAGCAGTCAGGTTACGTAAGGTGAGGTTCAAAAGGTCAAAGGATAGCTTATGTTCAGGTTCTTAGATCAAAGTAAGATAAGGCTCTGACAAGAGTTCTTGCCATAGCTGACGAGAGAGCATAGCTGACCGGGGCATGGAGTAGGATAAGGTCAATGTAAGTAGTTTTTTCGACCATAGGGACAGGGAAATAGGTACGGCAGGCTTGGTGGCAGGCTAGGCGAGGACCTTGAATCAATCAATCCTGGTCTTTTGTATTACCATCCGCGAACCTTTTGACTTGCTTTGATGATATGCTTTGTAGCGAAGGAATGCAACCACGGGTGTGGTCTTTGTGATAGTGTGTAATTGCGTATAAGCCGATTATCCGTCTTTTGTGTGTACTATTATCCCCTTCATGTGATTTGCTTGTACCGCTTTTTCAGCTCTTTAATCAGCTCCTCCCTTTTTCTTTTGGTTGTGGAAAAGTCTTGGTTGGAGGAACTGGTCTTGCTTGTCTATCACCATTCCCTACATACAACAATTACAAGACTGCGAATGATAGAAGGAATGAATCCTACACTACCACGAGCACTCCTACCGGCTCTCCGGACATATCTTCACTCTCACTTCAGTACAGCATTTTACACCTCCTATTATTAAAAGGAAAGAGGTGAGCAGAGGAGATAGCGGACAAGACTGGAGGAAGTGATTGGTTAAAAGAACCAGGGGGGATCTCTTTTACTATTAGCTCTTCTGGAGCACTCTCTTAGCTTTTTATTACTATGTTAGTTAGTCACAACATGATAATAACATTGGTTAATACCATAAGAAACGAGTATCCTAACCAATTCTTTATTGAATTTCTCTAGTAATATATATAGAATAAGAAAGAAAAAAGGGAATCAACTCACAAAGCGAAAATCTCACTTTAGCTTATTGCATCTATTAACTATGAGGGGATAGGCGAGATGGTTGAAATAGCACTCTAGCTGGCTGTGAACTCACACTCGAGCGAAAGAAATAGGAGGACTCCTTGGCCTTAGCACTTCAATTGCGGCTGAAAATTCGCTATAGATTTGGATTCTAAATAGAGATCTAATTGACTAGCTTGCACCTTACTAAACTAGCTTGATAAACATACTTTCAAACTTTCCCGCTGGATGTAAAAAACTGGCTTTTTCACTAGATTTCCTTTTTCTTATAGTTCTCCAAAGAGTGTAGAATATTGCGAAGTACTTTCCAGGAGGTATAGATACTGGCTTCCTTAAGATCGATCCCTCTCATTAGTCAAGTTATTTCATTCTTCGCTTTTAGATTGTTAACTCCGTAGTAAGGAAGCGGAGAGCTGATCTGATACAAGAGTAGCGCTTTATGAGGGAATAAAAAGGGACAGAGACTCCCAATAAGTCTGCCACAAGCGAGAACAAGAATGGGATAATTAGCATTACCTCACCAACCAATAGAAAACATAACCAGACTTTCTCAAATGCAGGATGTAATTCCAGAAACTCCAACTCCAACTGCAACTGGAAGGGATTACCCCTCTACGACTGATTGCTTGAAAGACTCTTACTTGGATTGAGAATTTGCTTTCTCAAAAGGGTAACTGGTATTGAAACTAGATGCCCTCTTTTTCGGGAACTGCATATGCCTAGAAAGAATCGAAGGCTATTAGGAACTCAAAAGGGATGGAGTAAGACTAGCAACTACTCGTTCAATGAGAATAGCGTGAGGAAAAGAGTGCTAGCTTTCTTCTGCTTAGAAAAGATTGGATGCTCTTTTTTTTTTTAAGGGCACTCAAATTAGATCGATAGGCTAGCTTGCCTTAGCTTCCTTGAAAGACTCGTAAAAGGAAAACCTTTTTTCCACCAAGGCACTCTACTCCAAGAGGATCACTGGGAACTACCAAAAGGGAAGACTCCTACTATAGGTATTTCTATTATCCCCTAACAAAGCCTATTCTCGTATTCTGCCATCTACAATATCAGGTAAGAAAAGAAATGGCGAAAGAAGGCCTGATTGAACTGGCTTACATCCCTAGACCTCGTAACACTCCACTGGCTGCAAGGGCTAAACAATAGCTGGCAGAGAAAGGGGTTACCAAAGGGCAGAGCTTACAACTCCCCCTGGAACTGGATCACAAGTACCCGGATCTAAAACCGCAAAGGAAACTCGCTGAAAAACAGGAAATATCCTAAAATAGGTGCTGATACTAGAAAGATTCTCCTGGGCCTGCAACTGGCACTGCAATTCCAGGTGATAAGTGAGGAGCTAGCCTTTATAGAATATGATTTTCGAGATGCTTTCAGTCACTGGCACACTAGACCTATAGGACAGGGCGGGCTGAGACTTTTTTTGACGGTGTAAAAGCGCCAAACCGAGGGGTAAGTGCTGGCTAGCTGAGTGAGGTTGTTCGCGCAGGTACGATATCTAGTAAAGCCGGTTCATTATCTTTCTCAAAAACGGAATCAAAGACCAATTCCTCCAGGTCAGGATGGCACCTCTTGCAAGAAGAGTCTTCTTCCAAATAATGTAAAAAGAAAGTGCAGCTAAATCACCATATCGCTTACCGTTCACCGCTTTCTGCTATTCAAAGAGAACTGGCACAGATGGATATTCATTCCCCATTCGCCTTCCCCTTATTGAGATTGATTAGGGCTAGATGACAGAAAGGAGCCAGAAGGAGCAAGCTTCGTCTATATAGGTAAGTTTCATCTTCCTTGCGATCCAGTTCCATCAAGTGGCGACAAGAAAGTTCCTTAGGTAAAAAAGGGATATAGCATTATCTGACTTAATAAAGTCAATAGCAAGTCAGGTTCTATGGCAAGATAGTTTCAAACCTTGAAGCTGTCTTTTTTTCTTCCCTTAGGAAAGTGAGTATGGGATTTTAGACAAACTAGCCCTCTTTTCTTTTCCATAAAGACGGGACAGCAAGGTCCTAAGTGCTTAGGGCAAAAGTGGGGTTCTAGGTCAATCAAAAGCTGGTTGGCGGGCAAGTACAGCATTTGACTTCAAAATGCAACAGGGAGTCCCACCTTCCACGAGCCTAGTGGATTTCCCCAACTCTTCCTGCACTAGGTTTCCATCTTGCTGAAGTAGGAAGGTCCTAAGCTTCAGAGTTCGCTGCAGAAGCGACAAACTGCTGACCTTGAGGCCCTAGTGGTTTCTGATACGACTCCAATCAGCAAAGACGGTTATTCATACCTGTAACCAGTGCTTGCTATGAGTAGCCCTTCTGATTAGTTGCAGGCATCTCATCCAACTCCGTCGGGCAGTCTCAGACCGAGATCGAATCCTGCTTTCGGCAGTTCCGTTCCTTTCCGTTAATTCAATATCTGTCTGTCCTGCGAAATCAACAGGAAAGTCATTGTATAGAGTAAGGCTACGTTCTAACCTTCCTGCCCGCGCTGTCCTATAAGTCTAGAGTAAGCAACTAATCACTCGTGCAAGAGAGTCCCCAGGAGATAGAGAAGGTGATCAAGCCTAAACCTCATAGGAAGACAGCATTGTAGGACTCAGTCCCTTGTTCTAGTGATAGAGATTGTAAAGTTCTAGCATAAGACAGCCCTCGTTCTAGAGCTAAAGTCAGGAAGGTTGTTGATCCCGTCAGGCGGTTAGAGGAAGTCATCTAATTTTTCAAAGAAGCTGCCTAAGAAGGTAAGCAAGAAGGTTATAGGGTTAAGAGAGACGCTTCGCACCTTGGGGTTTAGATCCTATTCCAGTTAGAGTTCTAGTTCCATTCCCTATTGTTGTAAAGGAATGCTGCTAAGGCCTGAGGTAGAATCTCTCATTCCTAATGCTTTCGAGCCTGTTGAAGGCCTAGTTCCAGTTTGCTTCCATGCGGTTGTATAGGCTTTTTCCTTCCTTTCTCTGTCTTTCTTAGGCTTAGGCAACACAACCTGAAGATGAACCCTCTAAAGTGCTTCTTCGGAGTATCGTCAGGGAAATTCTCTTTGATAGCGGTCATAGTACGAAAGAATGGGATTAAGGTGTATCCCGCAAAAACATTAGAGAAAACGGGTGTGGCACTTTCGTAATCGAGTAGACAGTTCAGGATTACTCAAATATATCTGACCATAAATCCGCTATTGCCCACGTGGAGATTTTTCTTTCTCAGAAAAGACCTTACGCCCCTACCTCTCTGGCCTGGCTCGGAAGAACTAGGCTTATGCTAAAGGAAGCAGTATCAGTACAGGAAGCAAAGAATGCCCTCTTTCAGGACAAATACTCTTTGCGAATTCCTCTCTTTTTCGCCTTTCGCCTACTTCTAATTCCACAGTTTTGACTCTTGCCGCGACGAATGCCTTTTCTCTCGCAATTCGACATGGGGCAAGATCTGACACTATTCAAGGTATCCCAATAGGAAAAGGAAAAGCAGATAGAGAATCCGCATAAAGGCTGTTGGAGGACGGAGTCAAGCTAGGTTTAGCGTAGCTTTGATTCGTCCAAGGCTTCACATTCATATTCCTCTATCAATAGAATCGGATCTCAGTACCTATAAAGACCGAGGAGGGGGAATCAATAGGAATTTGAATAAAGATAAAGACTGCTAAACTTCTTAGAGGAACTGAGAAACTTATTCGAGGGCAGGAGATATAGTGATTTATTCACCACTTTGAGATATGGGACTCTTTCCGCAGCATCCTTGATTGAGGAAAGAGTCTGAAAGAGATATAGGATTTACGAGACTGTCTGAGATTTCTAATTAGAGTAATTGCTTTCTCGCTTTCTTCAACAGTAAGAGAAGGACTCATAGAACTAGTACCGTACTTACAGATAGACGAGAGAGTCTGATTCGAATGCCAGTCTACTTTCCGCCTGCTGATGAAGAAGTAGGTAGGAGATAGGATAAGTCAAAGTAAGGATCGCTAGGCTAGTGAGAAGAAAGCATTTCAAGCCTAGTCACCTTATCCAGGAATGAGAACCCATAAGTTTCATTCATGAACTTAATCGATAGGCCTCGGGCGAGGGGACATCACTCTCTCCTTGGATCAATGCCCCCATCAGCAAGCATGGGTATATTATCTTACTATGGCGCGCCAGAAAAGCTTTCACCTCCTGCATATTCTAGAAGTAGCAGATAGGATAAGAAAGTCTAGCGCGGATAAGAATCCCCTTGGTTACAGTTACATTCTTTCTTCTTCATTAAGTAAGAATATCTAGGTGAAATCCTAACTAACTAAGAAGCTAGGATAGATAAGAAACCCCGCCTTCTTTGACCCTGAGACTAAGATATTAGCGGGATAGGCATGTAAAATAGCTGAAGCGAGGTCAAACCAATTCAAATTCTCCCTCCTAAGAGATTAATATATAACTGAACCCACAACTGCAATCCAGCCATAAAGTTGTAAAGCTTATCTTCCTCACTTATACTACCCACTTCGAGCATCAGAGATTGGAAGCTCTTCATTTATTGATATGCTCTCTAACTGAAGAAGTTACATATAAAAGATGCCTCAAACGCCTTATTCTCTTGCTAGCCATTGGACATTACACGGCAAAAACATCTTTCTCAGCTCTTGTTTCATCTCTGGCCTTTTTTGATATGTGATAGGTTGGCGTGAAGAATCCTCAACCCTGGTTCTCCACCATAGTTTTTCATCACCCACAAGATACATGGAAGAAAGGATAGTTCATTCTTCCTCCCCCTGCGCTCTCAAACCTGTCGAGAGAATGTTTAATAACTCTAAATAACTCATTTAAAGAAGTAAGCTGCATTTTTATAACAGTGAAAAAAGTCTAAATATTGTTCTGTGAAAGGGCACAGGACTCGTCAAATAGCGGTATCCTAATCCCGCGTCTATGGCCAAACCATTCTCCCCAGGGACTCCTTATTCTTATTCTTATGCCTACACCTCTCTCTACTCTAGTTGATTAGATAAGAACTACGAATGTTAAGGACCCTTGGAAATGTGTTTAGAGAACCAGCCAAAAGATAGAATAGGAAAACGGATATGACTTATCGATCCTATACAGAGAAGGAGAAGCAAAGAAGATCGAAGACTTTCCTCTTTCCCCTAAACCTCAGCTTCGCGAAGAAGAATTCATTGACAACAGAAAGTCCGAAAAAAGAATGACAATTGGTTTAGAGACAAAGGAATATGTCTTCTTTGAAAATAGGGGTAAAAAAGAAAAAAGTATTAGCGAGAGTCCTACTGCTAGAAGTGCTCTTAGTTAGGAGTAATAGGCCTTCTGTTGGACAAATAACTGGCTTTATATACCTAGCGAAAATCTACTTGCTGACTTTCCACATGGGGCAGAAGGAAGTATGGTTGTTGTCAAGTCGCTAACCTAAGCTAATTCCTCTTCATGTCCATTTTTAGGGCTTCTTTTGTCAACTCGTCGCTGAGTTCTGATGTGTATCATGCACCTGAGACTTTTCCTGATCCGGACACTGACTTTAGTTGATCGAGAGCTTTGTTCAGTTGCCAACTAGACTTAACGAAGTTCTTTGTCACCCTCTTACCATTCTTATGAGTATCCGAATTCAATTAGAAACTTATTTTGAATAAAGAAGAAATTAGAGCTTTAATATCATCCACAATGTGTCCAATGCTAGGCTCGGGTCTTGTTGGAGCACGGCTCCCACACTGCACTGTCTGTCTCCACATCTATTCGGTAAAAGAAAGCTTCCAATGCTAGCTTCATTCCATAGTAGACATCCCGGGTTTCGACAACTCCAGCATCAGTGGCGTGGAAATGACTCTTTGACATAGCTGAAAAGATGAGAGCATCTTTCTTAGGGGCACGACAAGATAGACATCGTGATGGAAAGCAAAAGCCCAGAGCTTGTAGGTATATTGTAGGCGTCAGTAGATATGGCATTCCGCATTAGTAGCCGAATGAAAGCCGAGTTATTATTATAAGCGGCCTGCGGAGCATGCTTTTTCCACACAAACTTTGCCCAAGGCAGAGAGGGAGAAGGAGTGCGAATCGACTGCCAAGCAAAGCACTTGCCGTGGAAAAGTTACCAGAAGGTTGAAGAAGCCAATGCAACTTATCTGATGCTAAAGAAATGGCACAGAGAGAGTCTCACGCATAGACTGAATTTCCTGCAACAAAGCATGATCAATGAAATCAAAAAGACTTTCTAAGAAAGGTTGACGATTAGATTATAGGGGGAGTCAACATGGTGACTTGGAGAAGTAAGAAACAAGCTGTTGTGGCTAGATCTAGTGCTGGGGCAGAATTCCGAGCTATGGCTCATGGAGTTTGTGAATTGCTATGGCTACGGGCTTTATTACAGGAGCTTAAGGTTCAACCGGACGGCCCTATGCGATTCTATTGTGACAACAAGGCAGCAATCAATATTGCTCACAACCCAGTGCAGCATGACAGGACTAATAAGCACATTGAGGTAGACAGACAATTAAGGAGAAGCTGTAGTCCGGCTTGATTTGTACTCCTTTTGTGAAGACTGGAGAGCAACTGGCAGATGTCTTAACTAAGGGAGTAGCAAACACAATCTTTCATAATGTCTTAGGCAAGCTGGGTATGTGTGATATCTATGCGCCAGCTTGAGGGGGAGTGTCAGAGTATATTATTATGTACAATGTCTTTTTGTCATTTTAGTTACACCCTATAGGGCTTTATAGTTATTGTAACTATTGCTTATGTATATAAAAGCATAGTGCAACCGGGTTAAGCACATGATTTACCAATTGCTAAGTAGAAAGCCTTGGTATCATACAAGAAAATCCAGGACTCTTCTGCTGCTGCCTCTTTGACAGTTCATCAATGGCTTCTTCTTCCTCTGAGAACTCTACTTTGATTCCTGCCTCCACTACTGGTGTGTCTTCTGCCGTTCCCAGTGCTTCCCTAGTGGCATCTTCACTCATGACAGACTCAAGCATCGAGTCTTCATCGCTGTCACAGGCTACGGCTTTGCAGTCCTACACCACAGCATCTGGTTCGTTGTCCTTTGTTTGTGAACCCGAAACCATTGTTGCCCTCTTATTGGGTTCATGGACCGACTGCAGGACCCTCGGCATCTATTCCACAGCCCTCCAGTCATGTTTTCATGCCTTCCCCACAGGTATATACCACGGTTCCCTCTACTGCCTTCTCACCGTTATACACCATGTCTTCCAATGCATCTCCTCAATCTTTCCCTTCCACCTACCAGAACCCATCAAGGAGAGAAGGGAGCAGGGGTATAAGTAGGGGCATCTTGAATGGGATGGCTTTTCTGGATGTCCCAGAAATGAGGCCTCCAACTCTATGTTATAGATCGAGCACGCGACGCGCATAGTCTTAAGTTCAAGAGCGGGTTGTCTCCTCTTCAACATTTCTACTACTTCCTTAGCACAAGCGTTAAGCGAGAATAAGACTTTCGAATACCCCTTTTCAGAGATCTCCTTGTTCTCTTCCCAGATTTTCCTACATACCTTCGCCGCCTTGCCTTCTTCATCATGTTGTTCCATCCTTCAGGGATGTTCGGTAGGTGTCCGGGCCTCCTAAAAAATCCTTCCGACAAGAATGCTGCTTGAACATTGTAAGACATTGAACCGTCTCGCTCTTGTGAACACTGATCATAAGTGGCAAAAGCCGCCGGAATCTTCATTTTTTGTCCATAAGCTCTCCTGAGCACAAGCGCTAAGCGATAATAATTCCTCAAAAAAA
>JAUMHB010000006.1:182744-204762 GCA_032359685.1 Pittosporum tobira
AAGCAGCAACCTCTTTGAGCTCTTAACGAATCCCCTGTGGGGGCAGTCTTAGAAAAAGCTGCTTTAGCGGAGATAAGGCATAGGCCTATGCTATCTATTCTATTTGGATGACCTTACCTTAATAAGAAAATAATCCTTGATTAACCAATTCGTCAGTCTGATAAGAGCTCCCACTAAAGGCAAAGAGAGGAGTCAGGAGCAAGATCAGCAAGCGGCGGGGGGTCGGGAGATCTGGGCTTGATAGAGCTTAGGAAAGCGCCGGAGGGAGAAAGGTCAGCAAGGTCCGGGCCGAGAGCTTAACCGCGGGATGGAAGAGATAAGGCGGGAATGGCTAGCAGAAAAGGGAAGGGCTGGAGGAACTTCTCGCAATGGATAAAAACCTCTTTCTTTAGCAAGGTAAGCCCCATCTCATTCAAAAAGAGAAAGGGCTGGTCGTCAGTTGGAGTCAACTTGCCCTTTTCTTTCCTCTAGAAGGGACTACTTCTTTCTTAGACGAAATTTCATAAGAGAAGATAGCGTAGAAAAGAAAGGTTTTGATTCGAGGTTGAGTAAACAAAGAAAAAAAAAGCTTTCTCCGGGTCTAATGAGAAAGCATTCGTTCACGTCAGGCAATGTAATTGTTGATGTAGTTGCTTGTACTTTTCTTTTTCTTCGGGATTGGCTTGGTGTTCAGTGTACCTTAGTACAAGATCGAAATGCATTGGATGGATGCCCGGGCATTGAGAAGGAAGGACGCTTTCTCATTAGACTGTTATAACCATAGATATATTCAAAGTTCTCAAGCGAATCAAAACTCTTTTCACCTTCCCTCTCTTATGAGATTTCTAGTTAGCGTCGACCTACTCTTGCATTTGAACCCTCGGACTGGGAATTGGCAGTTGCTTTAGCAGCATCCAGTACATTCACCCCGGCTGGGCAGTAGCGCCAAGTTCAAGCTAAGAGCGGTAATGATTTCGCTCAGTAGAAGGTCACCTACATGGATATTGAGGCTATAAGCCGCAGGTAAGATATAGTTCACAAGTCGAAGGGGAATCTTGAATCAAATGTCGATTCATCTTAAGTCAATTCTAATTCAATTAGTTCTAAACTTAAAAGAGTCCTTGGACTCGTGATTCAATTATGGCTCTTTGCTGCTATTAATATTAAGGTTATAGTATCTGCTTAGCCCATAGTAATAAGATGGTAGTGACCGCTTCTCCTAAGTCTTCCGCTGGCATGGGTTTAGAGGCATTCTGCCTCTTTCTTGGTAACACGGAGTAAGAAAGATATATATTGTTTTTTTCGCCACCTATCATCATAGAAAAGGTTGTTCATTTCGACTTTGGATTCAGGACCTATCCTTTCTCCTTTTCTTGTGTATACTCCCATCCTTTTTCTTTTTCCATCTGGACCTGGATGCTATGCCCATTTAAATCTCTATAGCTTATCATGCCTTTTCGAGCCTTAAGCCTTAAAGGTAGCAAAGAATAATAAAAGGATTCACCATTGGATCAGAAAAAGAAAGTCCGAAGGTGACCTCCTTTGCCGAAAAGAGGGGGTGTGAGAGCAGGTCCATATGTTTTGTTTGGAGAAAGGCCCGGCTTTCACTTGACTAAGTGGTACTGTAGTGTTCTCCCCGCCAAAGAGATTCTGCTCAGCCGCAACTCCTTTAAGGAAAGAGAGCACTTTACCCATTATCTAATCGAGCTGCCTAACCGCGGCCGAGCTTTTTTCAATAAACACTTTTATCCGCGGCAAGGGCGAGCGGCTCTAATCTCAATGGACGGACCCCTCTTCTCTTGAGCCTTGCTTCATTATTTCCATTTCTGTTAGAGGAATAGGTACGCTTGTAAAATAGATATGATACCATTGGGTTCGGGACTTGTTCCTATCAGGTGTTCCTATCAGGATTGTTCCCAAGAACTCTTTAATATGATTATTTCCGGAATCTGAGAATGTAGTCACGACTGAAGCAGAAGGTGGAATTTTTGGATGCTCAATCGGGGCCAGAGGTGAAGTTATTGGATTCGATCCAGTGGCCAAGAGAAGAGGGCGAACCTAACATAAGAATTTCTTCTAGGAAAGGGGAATTATAAGCAGCAGTGGCTACTAGCGGAAGAGGATGCGGTAAGGCCTATAATTATACTCATTGGCTGCTTGTCCTAATAAATTCAATCGGTTATTAACGTCTTATAAGTAGGTTAGGATTGATCTTAGGCGCAGTCCCAATGGTAAGATCAGTCCCAAGACTTCAGAGCGTGTGAGACAATTCATTTATTATAGAATAAGATTTTCTTTTATGGGCTGGCCCTAGTGTGTAATGGACTATATTCCTCGATCTAGGTGTATCACCTCCACCTACTGGCATGGATTAATGAGCTATAGGCCCTCTTCTGCTCTTATCGAAGAATCGAACATTTTCTTTTTTCTTTTTTTCAGAATGGCAAAGTTGCTGTCTGCTCTCCTTTCTCCCCTCTGACCCCTATTCTAGGCTGTTGGTCTGTCGATACCTAGTGGAAAAGAAGAAGCGAATAATGGTAAGGAATGATCTTCATCCGCCGAAAAGCAAGCGAGTTAGATAAGTCTTCTTCAATGATATTGTCCGCGTATGAGCAGTAGGAAGAGCGTAGATAGAGATATACGCTCTTCCGTTTTCTAAAAAAAGTTTCTTTGACGATCCGAACCTTTAAAAAAGAGAAACGAACATAAAGTACGAAATCCACCTAGATTGACCAAAGATCTTCTCTTTCCTTGCCTTACTAAGCTTTCAGTAAAGTAATCCCTTGTTACCGCTCCATGGGTGACATAGGAGTGATTGAAGCGATTGGGACAAGAGAGAGCAGAGTTATTTTGCCTGCTAACTCTTAGTTCCTTAGTTCACTGTAATAGTAATATTTCGCTTTAGGAAAGCATAGATTAGGGAAGTCTGGTTTGCGAGCTTGCCTCTCTCTGCTTTTGCCTCTCTGCGCTGCTTTGTAGGCTTTAGAGAAACTCTTTTTATTAGAGAATACTTCCCTCTTGCGCGAATACCAGGCTCTCTTGATGGCAGCGAATACCGTTGGTAACTGGTTCAGGATTTCGAATAGATGGGCCGCAAGGAGCAGGAAGACCCGAAAAGAAAGAGAGTTCTGTTCTCTGGTATGCTCATGGTAGCTAGTGGTTATTCTTAAGTAAGCAATTATAGCGAGTAGTCCTAATAAAGGAAGCTACTTCATTCAAGCAAGCCCTAACCTTTCATCTAGTATTCAATCAAGCCAGGGAGTGAGATTCTCAAGTATGCTCTGTCTTTCGAGTAGTGATTCTCCTTTACCTTTAGGCTAGCAAGGGAGGGAGCATATAAGTCAGGCTACTAGAAGACTGATAGGGATTTCATAATCGAATGAATGCGAGTACTAGTTGTCAGGTAGAGTCCGGCAGGCTAGCTCTAACCTAATCTCTTGCTTGATTCGAGTGGTTCTCAAGTTAGAAAGATAAGAGGGTGGAATTCTCAACGAAAACTAAGTGAATGTTTTATGTGGAATTTCCCGTTAAGGCAGATCTATCGCAGGGGAGTTTTCTTAGCCGAATAGAAAGTTCTGTCAAGGTGCGTTCCACGTTAACAAGAGAGCGTCGAAGCTAATAAACTGCTTTGCCAGGCCGGGGATTCCCGTCCTCAGTTGTGCTAGTCTGGTTAAACCAATCCGTGGAGGTCAAGATTCTTTCATATTTCAAATAAGAAATCAGAAGAATGGGATAAACAAAGACAAGCTTGGAGTGAAGGATAGAGGCTAATTAAAGTCATAAACCAGCTACTTACTAAGTCAATGAGAATACATTCCTAGAGAGATGATATTAATCTACTGACTATTCCTCCCCTGTTAGGAAATCCTCCCCTTGGACGATATAATAAGACACATTCCCCGCCATGAATCTGCACGAGAAAAAGCTGGAGGGAGAAGAAGGTTTCTAGCCGAAGAAGCAAATCATAGGCAATTTGAATACATTTTCTCTTTCTCTTTCTAGACGCAATTTCGGAATAGCCTAGTTGATACGATTCACTCACAGGAATAATTCAAGTCAAATTTTTTTTGAGTTCAAAGAAGACGCCTCCAACTACTTAGGGGAACCTACTCTTCTTCGGTTTCAGAATCGGTTGATGAACAAGAAGAATCTATTGCCTCCACTTCAATACATTACAAAGAAGCTAGTCGCTAGTTCAAATAGGGACTCCCCAGCCGGCAATCATATTAAGAGTAGGAGCTCGTTCAGCTATTTAAGAAAAATCCAGCGGAAAGACCCAAAAAGTTCAGAAACTTTACAAGAGCGAGCCTAAAACCTGACCTCTGTACCTATTCCTTTAAACAGACAGGCACAACAGTTGGTATTGGCTTATTCCCACAATTCCATTAGATACGATTGATTGCTTCCTTCGGGGGTCTAGCCTTTCCGTTCGATTGCATTCTGGGATAAGTGGCGAACAAGATTTTTTTTTTTAATTTACCTCTGCCACCTTCCCCTTCGAAACTCGTATAGCTATCGAAATATCAAGCCAAGCCTTACCGAACGCCCCCCGTCAGCTGGGCTCTTGTCTGCTATGGTTACCCATCTCCTCTGGCCCGGAAAGCCATCTCTACCTCCTGTCTTTCTTCTCCTCTTCTACCCAAAAGGAATAGACATCGAAATGTTCATATCATATGCTTTAAGGATTGAGGCTTTTCTTTCAGAACCTCGGTCACTGGTCTATTGTATGTAGTGAACAGGTCCCAGCGCAAGCAAGCTATTTGATAACCTCTCTCTTGTCCGGCAAGCAATCGCCATCTCCTTAGCCCATAAGTAGAAGCAGGCGAAACTGGAGCGGGAGCTGGTTTAGAAAGAGAAACTGCCATCAAGCTTTGCACTAGGGGATTTCAATGCCTTAGTTCTTCCCTGCTTTGGTAGAGCCAATTAGCGTAGAAGAACTCCTCGCTGCTCCCGTATAATAGTCTCAAAAGGGATAGGCTGGATGGAATTCAGGGGAGCTCTCCTTCTAAGCATTGTGATTACATCAAGGCCTAGGTTGGGGCCTTAACCAGGATTGTGTCTTGCCTGGGCGGTTAAAGGGAGGGCTTGAGAGCAAGTAGTTTCAGTAGAAGCGGAAGCAGCAGCACTTTTATAACCGTGGGGAATAGGCTACCTTTGCTAGCTTTAGCCTCTCCAACCGCTTCCCTAACGAGTGGGAAAAGAGATAGGGGTGCTCAGGCGAACATTCAGCCCTCCATACACCCTCAAAGCTGTCGCTTAAAAAAGAAAAAAAGAAAGAAATATAGAAAAAGAATATAGGTGGGGGGAGCGGGGCCCCTTATCCCCATTCAGATATCTTTCTTCAATAAAGGAGCAAGCTGTTTCCGCTCACTTTGTTTCCACTAGTCCATAGCTTGCATAATAGATCTATGGGGTAAGGGTTTTTCCAGCCTGCCAACTCCACCGGCCTTGGGAGGAGTGGAAGTTACAAACATCCCACCTCCAGCAAATATTTACAAGCCTGGGAGTTCGGGAATGGATAGTCGGATGTCTGTGGTAAACCATCTGATGCATCAGCCAAGCTCGCGGGCCCCGACCGATGGTCGTTCCTAGGCCCAGTCAACCACTTATAACCTCCTTTTCTTCAAATTTATAAAAGACTGCAGAAAATGGGGGAAAGCTAAGGCGGCCCATTGGAAGTCCAAGTCCAATAGGGCTGCAATTGAACCACATTACTGATTTCTGGACGTAGCCCCCTATAATATAATCGCTTGAGAGAACTTAGTAGTAGAATCGAAGGAACTCGGCAAAATGACCCCTCAATAGCATCACTCAATGCCTTTGCTGAATCAGGAAATTTAGAAGGAGATCCTGTGGTTGAAGATATTTCTACAATGGAAGGGCCAGGCGAACAAACTTTGATCCTGCTGAAAAACGGAATGGAATAGTCTAAGATGCTTCATAGCTTCCCCAGAATAACTAATATCCCCTTTCTTCTTTTTTATTATATTAGTAAGATAGGCTTCCAAACCTGCGCTCCAGCGAAGAAAACCTAAGGGCGATTGGTTGATGGTTGGCTCTTTATTCAGGTCCTCGTTACGTTAATAGGCTTCAGGTGGCTACTGCTTAGTTAGCTCTCTCGTTCTGTCTTGCTTGAGCACATTAATATGATATAAATAGAATCTCGATCAAGGCGAAACTTGAGTTTGATTGCAGCTAGTGGTTTCAGAATATTCCTTGCGCTAAGCGGTTGTGCTAAGTCACCCATAACACGGCTCTCCTCTCCTCTATAGCTTTTGTTTGAGATGAGCTTCCGGCTTTGAGCAGAGCCTCCAGCAGATACAGGATCAGAGAAAGACCTCCTGGCTATCCTTATAGCCATCCTTATAGCCAGACCCTTTGAACCAGAGCCTGACCCATCCTTTGAAGCTTTGTTCCCTTCACTTCTCTTGAGCTGGATCTTCAGCGGCTTGGATAGCCCCTTCAGCTGGAAAAAAAGACCCTACGTGTCGTCGACGAACGCAAGAGAAGACCTTTTCAATGGCCTTCTAGACGAATTATAGAGAAGTTCTCAAGCTTACGATTCTCTTGAGCTCTAGCTTTCCGTGACTTGTTAATCTCAAATACGGGGAAAACGCTACTTAGCCTAGCCCTTTGTCTTTACCCCTTCTTTACGGAATGAACTTCGATCTTGCATGCAATAACCCAACCAGCTCTCCTGGGAATGAATTAAGAACTCTCCCACTTATTGATTAGAGCGATGCTAAATCAGGCTTAGCCTAGCCGTTCGCCCCCTATCGAATATAGGTTCAAAGGAAACTGGCTATCCGCCCCTTATAGACAGGGGATCTTGCTTACTAATGAAGGAAGCAACTATCCGCTTAGTAATCAAACCTAAGAGGTGAGGCAGAACTATCCCTCTAAGAAGTCAGCTAGCTCTTGTCCTTCTTTTATCAAGGTATAGTGAAGGCGACTTAGGTTAGTTTTCGATGGAAAAAGGCTAGGCTATGATTATGAAAGACTGCCTGCAGTTAAGAGTGTGGATAAAGAGAAATTCTATGAATAGATGAGCCAGAATGAGATTCGTCAACTACGAGATAGTTGTGAGGTTAGGAAGTCAGAGCTATTAGCACCAGTTTGGACTTCAGTCTCCTTTAGTCCTGACCCTAAGGGTGTTGCGGAAGACTTGCTTGTGATATAGCTTCCCGGCAATAACTAATATGCAAAGAAAAGAAGAAATTTCAAAAGTCTTCATAAGAACATGCTACCAAAGCTGGGCCAATCTCCATGCGCCCGCCCTATCTGTCTAGGGAGGCAACTAGCTCTCTCCTTACTTTCTTTATGTTTATGATAAGGCTAATAAAAAAAGCCTATTATAATATTAAAAGGCGAATAATCTAAAATACGGGCTTTTCGTGCCGATTGAACAAACGACTATATCATCTAGCATTTAGAAGCTGGGGGCTTGCTTGGCTAGAAAGTCTGAGGCTAGAGCCTTAGGAGTAGGAGATTCGCCGTCATTTACGAGATAGTTGTTGTTAAGAAAAGAAAAGAGATGTGCGGCTATAAGTAGGCCGTTTACTAGGGCTTAGGAGCCCCAGATGCGAACAGGTGTTACCAGCACAGGAGGTGGGAAGTTCAGCCATTTAAGAAAAATCCTTGAGAATCACATACGCTTGAGATTCTTGTTGCTTACCTTATTTCAAAGGGAGCGGCTGGAAGCAGGAAGACTAAGAGTACGGTCCATGCGCATCTTCGATACCATAAGCCTTGATCTCCTTGCTGCTCCCGTATAATAGTCTCAAAAGGGATAGGCGAGACATCGCAAGAAATTTCTTCCTAAGCCGCTTTAGTAGGGCTTTTTAATAGCTGAACCATCATAGCACTCTAAAGTTCAGCAGAGAACTATTGAAGCTTCCAGCTTTCCACCTATATGGATTGTTTGAGCGTAAATAGAAACGATCTTCGTTCGGCACGCGTCCAGTCCAAACAAAGTCTTGCTCCTATAGCTCTCCTCTCTGGTTGCGCGTTCAACAACTACAACCTTAAGACTGCGCTCCAAGGTCACTTTTGACGCTGACACTGCTCCGGAAAACCATCGCTGCTTCGCTCACCCTAATTCATAAGGTTGCGAAAACTTCCTTATTTATGTAGAGATTGGGTAGGGTACGGAGGCCTATCAGAAAGATCGAAAAGAGGCTTTCTTTTAAGTTTTGAAGAGGAGAGTCTGTTACATCGAGTTCAGTTCCCCCAGGGTAGGCGCATTAGCATTAGAAATTCTTAGTCTTAGTTTTAGCATTTCTCGCAGGAGAATAGGAAGAATTTAATGACAAAGCGAGATTCTATAAAAGCGGACTAGGAGCGGAAGGCGAAAGGGAATGGATTTCTGAGTCAAATAAGCCTATGAAAAGGAAAAGAGAAGGCCTTATGAAAATAGAGCATTTTCTTCAACCATTTCTGGAGAGATGCTTTGAGTAGTTAAGTACCCAAGCCCAACAAAACAAGGGGTGAGACTTTCCTTTAATAGTTAGCCACTCAGGACAGAGATTCGGCTTAGTGAAAATCTTGCTATTGCTAAAGAAAAAATGAAGGGGTTCAACTTATCCCATAATGATATCTATGCTTCCTGAAAAGGGAGCGAAGTCACTTCTAGCTTCTTTCTCTTGCCCAGACCAGGAGTGAATGCAAAGTTGCCTTCTTCTTACAACAGACGGTTCGATCATCAAAGAGTGCAGCTGGCTAAGCCGCATTTTCTGCTTTAGCTTTAGCGGGAGTGCTTGAAAGTGGCTGTCTTCACTTAGTCCAAAGAGAGGGAAAAAGAGTCTTCCGTTACTAGCCATTGCTCGTCATGCTCTCGTCTCGAAGAGTAAGAGTTATATGCCATCTTCATTACTAGCTCTGACGACTAGTCCTCTGCTAATGAAATAGCCGCAAACAAGCCCCTTCTCTTCCTCAACAGGGCATTCGTACCCCTTCTTTCAATGTCTTGCCATTTAAAAGAAAATGTGCAGCTCCGATTATATTATAGGGGGCATGCGAAAAGCGATAATAGATCTCGTCGTTAAGAAAGTTTCCAAAATATTCTTATCCTATTTGAGGTGCCTTCATCCTTCCTTACCTTAATCTCCCCTATCTAGACTTTCCTAGCAAGTTGGGATCTTGCTTCCAAGCTTTCCTTCTAATCCAAGAGCGAGCGAGAGAGGTGCAAGCTCGAGAAGGAAGTCAACAATTCGCTCCTCTAAGTCAGAAGTATAAATAAACTTTTATTCCCTTATGCACGCACATCTCAGTCAGTCTTTAGCTTACTTACAAGATCCTAGAAAGAGAAAGTCATTGACTTCTCTAAAGTCGAAGTAAGGGCCGGGCCGTCTTCATTACGTGCTTAGGAGAGCGCTCTTTCATGGCAACTCCTTCTTGTACGAGAGCCATCCCCAAGTATCCGAAGCTCTGACTTAGTCTCCTGGCCTATAGGGAGATATTCATTGGCTTTCGTCCTTTTTGGGGGATTTACTAAGAAAGAGTGGCAGGCAAAATTGGACGAAGGCCCACTACTAGATCCAAGCTTGACTTCGGGCTTCATCTAGCTCATGTCGAATAAGAAGATGGAGCAAGTTTACGAGAAGGAAAGATAGGCAATGGTGGAACTAGAGTACCCAATAGCCTACTTCTTATTGAGAAGGGCCAAGGCTTGATGATACTTATATTTAGGGTGTGAAGAATCTCCTGGGACACTTGATGAATCCTTCTTTACCCTCGTAGGGGACGAGTAGGTTTACATCTTACGCAATCAGAATCTTGGAATCAGGGAAAACGACCTTACTTCCATACTCTCATAGTACGGACCATTTATCGATCTAATAGATGACATTAGCTCTCCTTACTCGATCCGAGAAGATCAATGAAATGGGACTCTTTTATCCAAGGTAGGGGAGAGGAGATGGAGGTAAGGGGACTCTCACATTTTGAAAGCTTGAAAGCAAGAGCGAGCCTAAAACCTGAGGCTTGCTTTTTTCTCACGATCAATAGAGAGAGGTAGTACTCCCACCGCCCATTACCATAATATTGAAGAAGAGTAGGGCCAGAGAGAGGGGTTCGATATCGAAAGTCTTCCGTGAATGCTTATACAATCCATAAAGGCATAAACCCCACTAGTTATAGGTTTGGAAAGGGAAGACTTCCTTTCTTTAGTATAGTTGAAGTGCTGAGGAGAAAGAAGTCCTGTAACAGACCCGGGGGGACAAAGAAAGAGTCTATAACTATCAAAGGAGTTGCCACAGAAGAATGGATTAGGCTAAGGGCGATCAACTGGAAGGTAGATTAACAAGGAAAGAAACATAGCCCCAGATCGGAATAGAAATGGAAAGGCTAGTTGGATAAAGAAGATAGGGAAGGGATGTCCCACTCGTCAATGATAGCTTGTCTAGTAAGAAGGTCCGCGAAAGCTGGCTTATGCGCTCATGACATGGGAAGTTTTTGGTAAGGATCAGCTTTTCTATTAAAGAAAAAAATGCTCTTTTTTTCTAACTTGAGGGTCGTTGCTTGATGGTGGGAGAGTGGACCTTACTTAGTCCTGTATCTATTAAAGCTTTCTTTTTTGGGTACTTTCCTTATGGCCTTATGGGTTGATGGCAATTAATGCTCGATACCCTATACGACGCTTTAGCACATTATGTCGTATTGGAGGTGCCGGATACAGGGTTCTTTCTAGGCTTGACCTTTGCCGTTCACTTAGGTTTGAAAGAGTGAGGGCAATGGACACTAAAATGCGCCTGCCAAAGCAAGCAATGGAGCTTTGGTTAGGTCGTGGTCTTCCCGTATCTACGAGGTCATATCATATCAGTTCTTCGTAACGAAATGAAGCCTCGGGATCTACGTCTTACCCCAGACGAGTTGTTTGTCACTGATAAAGTCCAAGATTTTCTCGAGTGGTCACTTCTTCATTCATGGGTAAGGGATTGGCTTAAGTACTGCCATTGGTATTATAGTTTAGCTTTGTCACCTGATGTCCGGATCGAGGATTTCTTTGATGCTCCCATTGTCACTTCCCATTGGAATATCAGACGGCCAAAATAACCATTGTGGAAGATTTATGATATGGTAGCGTTGAAGGGAGTGGACTTCAAGGTACCTATACTTGAACCCCTCCGGGCGCAAGCTTGGTGGAGTCTAAGGTAATTGTTTCTTGGTGCAGCCCTTTGGTCTTAACCAGCCAAGGGCCGTCAAAGGTGTGGTCTATCCATCTGTCACTCTTTTTGAGGGCAGACCAATGGACCCATCTCTGATTAGGACCATAAACTATAAGACTTTAGGCGTCACGGACCCCGATTAAAAGACTAACTACCATAAAAAAGCGGAAGTGAGGTTTTTAATAAGACCCTCGCCTTGGAATAGGATCAAAGAGGATAGAGTGAGTGGAATATGTAGGCGTAGGCGGTGGTAAACTCCTCTTTCCGGTAGTAGAAGGGAAGCTCGTTAGGTTAGCTCGCTCTAATCAATTAAGAAAAAGTGCAAGTGACTTGACGGATTTATAGTTCCGTGCTCTAGGGCTTTGACTTCTAATAACGAGAACTTGGAAATCGCGAACCTGCTGCTCGCTCCGGTGCTGCCCCCTCTCGGTCAACGGAGTAAACAGAAGCATCTCCCGCTCGATCGACTGCTGTATCAGACTCATAAGCAACAGATTCGACTGGATCGCCTTAATCGATAGTCTGAAGCTGGACCAACTTTTACTGAACCGACTAATACTATTACAAGATAAAGAGAGTTTTGGTAGCATCCGATTTGTGTAACTACTCGTATCAGCTCAACCAGTAATTAGTGCCTTTCGGAACTCTATTACCTTCCCTTCTTCCTTGACTGTTGATGCGCTTTTTTAGGTAACTAGAACTATCTATTTCATAATAGAAGAGAGATGGGGCAAAGAAGGAATTGATAGAGGTGCGTCGAGAAGTTCTTGATCGAGCTTTATTGATAAAGCTTGCTTGTACTTACTTTTTTCGATATTGGGTGTATTTTCAACAAGATACCGCATTTTGACTACTTTGGAATAGGGCTACAAAAAAACATTACTACAAAAAAACACGATTGAAAAGAATGCATTCCAAGTGAGATGTCCAAGATAAAAGGAACGATTTTTGTTTTCGTATTTCCTTAAGGAATACATCGATCCAACAATTGATTTGTAAGGCGGCTTTCTCCCTGGAATCTATAATCCAATCTAAGATCATGCTTCGCCCGTTATCTCCTCAAACTAAACGAAGGCTTTACCTTATAAAGCTTTTGAAACAACTGTTTATTTCTCTCCTATTAGTCTCTTTTTTTCTTGTATCTTGTTTGTCTGAAAGTAGGGTCGATTGCTTTTTTTGAAACCCTAATTTCAAAGGTGGGGTTCTCCCTCGGCCGGCGAGCCTTATCCTTTGCTCTTTTTAAGGTGTTGGGATGCTACGGGGGTCTGACCTTCGCAATTCTTTGTGCTTTCGCTCTCATGGGAGCCCCCTTTTTAGAGAAGAATATGTTTCCGTGGGACGCGAGTTCCGGAGCGTCTACCTCAAATCCGGGGCCGTCCGCGATGGGGTTACCTCTTCCGGCATCAACTAGCCAACCTACTGAGGTAGCGCACCGATCCGACCCGCTACTTACTGCACCGGATGAGATCAAGAAGCCTCTTATGGTTGACGACCTTCGGCAAAAAGAGCTTGAAAGACGACTACATTTTCATCTAATTGGCCGGCATTCTGAAATCAATACTATTGAATATACGGATTTGATTGATAAACAGCTGTTGGTAGAGAAAAAGATTGAGAGACTTCTACTCAATGATGGATATAGTAGAGAGATTGGCTAATATAGAAAAAATCCGCGGATATATATATTATTTACCCTAATGGTACACCAGTGAAGGAACGAACTTTAGATACCTATTTTACAGATCTTCGATTTTTTTTTAGTTGCGGCAAAGCACTCCTTACGTACGAATTCTCAAAGCTATTGAGAAGCAAGATCTTTTTTTGATCAAAAGCGAGGAGTGAAAAGATCTCAATCTATAATAGAAGCTGATGTTAGTCGATTTCACCTACCTTAGGCCGTAAGTAACTCAGTGAGTGCAAGGGCTTGGAAGAAGAAAATGAAATACGAACAACCGCGCTGGTCGTAATAGATCGACTTTCATGCTCCAGCATGAAAGTTCCATTTCAGGGAAGGACGACGTACTATGATACTTTCTGTTTTGTCGAGCCTTGCTGTGGTCTCTGGTTTGATGGTTGTACGTGCTAAAAATCCGGTACATTCCGTTTCGTTTCCCATCCTAGTCTTTCGCAACACTTCAGGTTTACTTCTTTTGTTAGGTCTCGACTTCTTCGCTATGATCTTCCCAGTAGTTTATATAGGAGCTATCGCCGTTTCATTCCTATTCGTTGTTATGATGTTCCATATTCAAATAGCGGAGATTCACGAAGAAGTATTGCGCTATTTACCAGTGAGTGGTATTATTGGACTGATCTTTTGGTGGGAAATGTTCTTCATTTTAGATAATGAAAGCATTCCATTACTACCAACCCAAAGAAATACGACCTCTCTGAGATATATGGTTTATGCCGGAAAGGTACGAAGTTGGACTAATTTGGAAACATTGGGAAATTTACTTTATACCTACTATTCCGTCTGGTTTTTGGTTCCTAGTCTGATTTTATTAGTAGCCATGATTGGGGCTATAGTACTGACTATGCATAGGACTACTAAGGTGAAAAGACAGGATGTATTCCGACGAAATGCTATTGATTCTAGGAGGACTATAATGAGGAGGACGACAGACCCACTCACGATCTACTAAAGGGCAAGTAGCTTGATTGGTTCAAATCCAATTCGTGAGAAGAGTCCAAGCGAGAGACTATAACAGTCAAAAGGCCTTCGGCTAAAATAAAAAGAGTGCCCGCTAGAATCTTCTTTCACATCCATCTTTCTGCGTCAAAGCTTTATGTTTGAGTACTTGCCTTCCTCTCGCTCTTCTTAAACTACCCGTCCGATCGCTTTCAGGAAAGGAGCATTGCCAAATATGTGGATTTGCCGAGGTGCCCAACATTCCTGACTGATGGATGTCTAGGCGTTCCCAAAGATGTACTTTCGGTGTCAAGAAAAGATCCTGCTAAACCAGAATCAGGGGATCCGCTCAATGGAAATTTCTATTTGAGGTACCGTGCCCGATTCTAATAAATAGAAGACCCGAAGGCTCTTGCCTTGTGACCTACGAGCCAAGAATGAAGAAAGAAGGTCTATGTTAATAGAGCTAGAAGAGGTATCTAGGAGAAGCGCCCAAAAGATTTGAAAGTGACACCTGATGAGTTGTTTCCCACCGAGGGGGTCCAAGACTTCAAGGAGTGGAGTTTACTACGTAATTGGGTAAAAGAGTGGTTGAAGTACGTTCACTGGTACTGGAGTGTAGCACACTCACCTGATGTACACTTAGAAGACTTCTTCAAAGCTCCGGAAGTAAAAACTCGAGAAGAAAGAGCTTTCTCGATTTGGTCTTATGTGGAAGTGTTATGATATGGTAGCTGAGAAGGGTGTTACTTGAAACCCTCCGTGCTTACAAGAACACCTCCCAGGGTATCTGGGAATGTTACTAGGTGGAATCTCCGTTAATTCTTTCTTGGTTGAGCCTTCTTTCTTGTCCAAATTTCATGTTAGTATCCTGCGTGCTTGTGGTTGCTCTATGTCTTTCTAACTGCTGTGTAGTAGGGACCTGAATCCGCGACCTCATGGAGGTGCTTTTCCTAATAAGCTAAACGTGCCCCTGCTATACCTCTGAAGTGCAATTATAAAGTAAATAGCCAGAGGATGAAATACCTTATTTTCCAACCACAAAAAACTCTATTTTTATACGGAAATTTCTTTCGAGCTGGGTAATATAAATGCCAGTCTTTTCTTCGGTCAAATGAACCAGAGCTAATTCATCCGCATCCGTTGGTGGTTAAGCCTTTGCTTGTGTTCCCACGGGCTTTCCTAGTGCACTCTCTATTGAAAACAAGAGCATAGAAGTTTTTGTTGAAAGACCAGAAAATTCCGGTGCCTCCTTTCTGGCGGTTTTGGTCTGTTCTGATCCAACGTTCAAACTCGAAAAAGGCTTTTGCTAGGCAATCGACCACTGCATCTGCATTTCACAAAAAGATGGTTCCGCTCGGCATCGGCATCAATCTTGCCATGATCTTTCATCTCATGAGTGAAGTTGGCCATGAAGCCAGTGAAGACGTGTCCCTCACGTAGGTGTGAGAAAGAGACAAAGAGAGCCTCTCTGACTCCTTGCTTATGGTTTGCTGCCCTGGACCCTTTTAGGGAATGGTATCTCGGTGAACAAGGTAGTTGTGTCACAGATATTCCGTTAATATACGTGGGATGAAAGCCCTTTCTTCTTCTTTCGGACTGGGATTCGAGTTTTCAACTTCCAGATACGGTTCGACAGAGGAAGCCGCGACTGAAGCTACTGTGAGAAAGAAAGGGATGAATCTATCGCTCCTGGACTCTTGTTTAGCTTGTTAGAGGGAATGATCCGCCAGATCGGGGATTCAGTGTTTTTGTCTGTCTTTCTGTCTTTGCCCCAATGCTTAGTTCTAAATGCTTTTGTCCCCGGGTTGGAATTCAAAGAGGATTCCATTCTGTGGCTCCAGAAAACATTATCTATTGCGGAAAATTTCATTTACTTATCCTTAAGATAACTTGCCTTCTTAGCTTTTTCAGCTCTTCCAATTAAAAGAGTTAGCTCTACTAAACTAAACTGGACCGCTATACCTGCTCTTAAATATGCCTATTCTACGTAAGCGTAACATCCTCAAACTCGTACTGATGACCTATTCACTAAATAGAAGAAGTCGTTTCCCAGCTGAGCTCCCTATCCCTAAAATCGTGAATTGATAAAGAAATGAAACGTAAGTACTGGTGGGCTTGGGGAGAGAAGAAAACAGCTTATACATTCTGACTCCGATATTGATTTCATGACTGAAGGAGACGGAGCATCACATCATAGGGCTACGATAGGCTATGGAAGGAGCAGCGCGAAGAAAGAGGCACGCAAGTAAAGAACGAGCATTAGCATCCGCACCCCTTGAAGCAAATAAAAGAATGCCTTCTTTGTATTTTGCAGGGCCGGTGGGAACAAGCAAAGCAACTCCCTGAGCGCAAGGCAAGAATCCATTCTGTTAGCTTGGAGTTTTCTTGCTCTTGAAGAGTCTTTTATTCTCTTGCTCTTGTTAGATTAGAGTGACTTACCGACCACAGGGAGAGAAGGCATATAGTTCCTACCTCTTTTTCTTTTCATTTTAGAAAGGAACTCATATTATAAACCGGATTGTATTCCTATTCCTGATGATCATATTAGATATATATTATATAGTGTGCTTGATTCCCACAAGAAGTTTAGTAGTCTTTCTAATAATGATAAAGAAAAATGGAAAAACATGGTGGAGAATCTAGCCAACTCTTACAAAACCTATCTACAACATCTTAGTGGTAGCACTAACCCGAACTTCGATGACTTTTCTTTACGATGGATAGAATTTAAGGATCTTATCAAGAGCTGGGAAAATATCGACCATAATTCTAGTGTGCACTACTAAAGTTCTGATTAAGGATAGAAAGAATTTATGGTATCAAGACAGAAAGTTCAGATGCGAAAGCAGTCCAAAGCGCGACCCTCCTTTTCTATAGGATAATTCCTCTTATCGATGATAGCAGCAAACTCCACTTCTTCAACAAGAGAAAAGATCATATCGTCAACAGCAAGTAAAGTCTGAAATGCCTCAGAAATCAGTCTCGGCTTAGCTGCATTACCTTCCTACCGATGGACTCTATTATGACCTGAGGCCTCGAAGTCACTTCTAGCTTCTTTCTTCGCCAACTGATCAGAAGCGGCTCACTCTGCTTCACCGAGAAAGGGAGCAAGGAATGAAACAAGCGGACGATACACGAGGACGAGACTGCGGACTATCATATCACATCGTCCGATAGACCCCTTTATTTTATTAGGAATGGGATACCTGAACTGGTGGGATAGCCGAAACTGAATCACCGGGCGGACTACCGCTGACATATCGATATGTGTCTCCGACCCGACTCACGACCGATGATGGATGACAACAGACGATCTGGTAGCAGCTAACCAATAGCAGACGCTTTACGGTTAGCTTCCCAAACAGAAACCGATGAGTCTGGACTTGCGCTCCTCAAGGAGGAGGGAAATTCCGTAGAAAGAGTATTTGTTTGCGCTTAGATGTCACAAAATTGGCGAATCCTTGAGATACCTGCGCAGATGTTTGAAGTCAGAAGGCAGAAGTAACGGAAAGAGATGCTTTTCATAGTCAAAATGTGCCTTTGTTCTTGGGAGTCGAAAGGACTTGCCAACGGATCCTAGCTCTCAAGGGCAAGGGCTTGGTTTTCATAGCCTAGTTTCGTAAAAAAAAACCTTCTTCTCATAGAAGGCATACTCTTTTGTCGACCTTACTCGGGCGAATTCGGTGCTATCGTCTGTCTATAAATAGTATATTATGCGAAATTAACAGCATCAAAGCATTCAAATGAAGAAGGAGTCCCCGTCCAACGGAGCACTAAGCCCTTAGACTGCTTTACTCCATTAATTAGACCTCCTTCCCCTAAAGCATCCATTTCGTCAAAGAAGGACGGAGCAGGCACACTGACTACTCTGATTGGGCGTGGACTGGAAAAAAGTAGCAGCTAAAGAAAAGCTAAAAGGTATTGGCGAAGAAGTAATGGAGGATCTGATATAGATTGAAAAAAGGGGAAAGCTAACGAAGGGGTTGGGATTCGCCTCGCCCTAGTACACCAACCAGGCTATACCTTGACCTCACCCGAGACAAGCTGCCACAGACTCCAGAGAACTCGAGCGGTCAGGAAGAAATATTCTTTCTAAAATACATAGATGTGTCTTTAACCGGATTTTTCTTCCAAAAGCCAATGCCAATGATAAAGACAAGGAAGAATTCCCATAAGGAAATTACATTAATGAAACAAGCGACGGGATGCCACTAAAGAAGCAAACTAAGCTAATACCAGTCTTGCTCCTTCATAGTTGTTCTTGGAATGCCTCTTTGTCACAAAAAGAGAGGCCTACGAGAGGAGACTTATTCAATAGAAGAGAAGCCTATATCTGCCGATCACGGTTGCATTGGATGAACTCCAGCTCTCGGCATCAAGACCGACAAAAAGCGCACCTAGCAAGGGTAAAGAAGGTAATCAAGACAATGAAATTGAAGAAGAAAGTCAAGCAGGCGAGTGTTCACAACGTTCGAAGATGCTCTTAGATAGGAGCTTTGGTACGATACGATTTTGATAGGGAAAGAGCGGAATGAGTAGAGAAGACTACCCCTACGATCGAGGGTAGGGGTAATGATCTTCCAATCTTTCTCAAGTACTTTCTTTTCTAACTGAACTATAAGAAGTAGTACCTTTCTTTCTGTATGAGTTGACTGACCTACTGACAATGTAATGTAATAAGATAATAGGGCAATGAAATGAAATAGAAAGAATTCTCTCCCTCTGAGCGCTATTGTTCTTTCCCACCCTTGAAAGATATAGATTTATAGTATCATATAGTATCAAATAGCTTGATCGGTCGAATGACCAGAAGGGGCTTGCTAAAAGCCATTCACCGCCTTTGTTCGGTAGTTCGGTTTAGTACTTAGCATAGGATATGGCGTTCCTTTCTTAATTCATAAGAAGGGAACCGGAGGTTTCCTTTATACTGAATTTCATTAAGAAATAAAGACACGGTAGAAAAAAAAAGCACCAATCAGCTCGTGGCGCGTAGTGCCCCATAGTTCTCCTCACTTGGAGGGCGGAAAGCATGCTGGTACATTTGCTTCTTATCTCTGTGCGTCTCGCGCCATATTTGATTCTGATAAACATCACAAAGCCCACCCGGGGCGCGTCTCGTTTGATTGATTTCGAAAACAACCTAGGTCTCACAAGAGCCTCCGTAGAATCTCCTAAGCATGGTAGGTCTTTACGCCTGTGACCTGAAATTTCTGAGTCGCTCAGCGGTAATATATTCCCTTTCCTTCAAGTAAATCTAACCGAGCCCAAGCTAACCCCGATCCTTGCCGGATCTTATAGAGCGAGAGTAGTCTTACTCAACCGAAGACGCTCCCTTGGCCTGCCTTAGCCTCTCTGTCTTGTACTTAACCTATGCCCTCCATGTCCCCCAGGCTATTCAGTAGATTAGATCGTGTAACTCGTCTTTTATCCGGAAACTTTCTTTGCTTTGTTCCATGATCGATAGGTCTGCCGATTGAGGCTACAAGATCTACTGTCTTTGTTTCGACTGTGGCTCATGTGGGATTCCGATCAAGGCTGGGGTTCCAATTGACCAACCAGGCGAAAAGGACCAGTCAATCCTCTAATAGTCCTCTTAGGCTAGAAGGAGGAGGCTTTCCAAAAGTACAGTTCTGATCCAAGGCGCTACCTATGACTTTGATTGAAGGTTTGACTCTCGACCCTCATTATCAATAGTTTAGAGTTTTGTTACGGAATAAGTTATTCAGTTATGATTGAAGCTATCCGAATTCGTCATCCTCCTTATCATATATCTTTTTTCAATCCTTTTGGGAGCCTTCCACTAAGGCAACCACCCTTGGAAGACTTGCTTATTTGCTTCGTTTGTTCGTTCTCGAGATTGATATCTTTCCAGTAGTCGCATCAATCGTCTATTTCCATTTATGCTCATCCTTTTTCTTCTTTCTAGCCATGACTTGGACTAAAAGAAAAAAGGGTCTTACCCGGGGACCCCTCTTATAGCTTCTATAGCTTTGGCCGTTTGACGAAAACGAGTTAACTAGCTATTCAATCGGGGAGAGTCTATGTACGCACCTAGAATCTTAGAGCAGTCATCCCGAATCAACTGAATTTCCTTCCTAAAGGTATGTTTCCAACGAAAGCTCTTTTCGTGGGGGATAACACAATCTTTCCGTTCTAAAGTAGTGCCATGTTCAAATCCTTCTTCACTATCATGGGCTAAGATCCCCACCCAAGAGTTCCATAACTGAACTAAATCATCAAGTAGAAGGAGCGGATACACCTTTTCAAAAGGCTACCGAGGCAGTTGCCAACATCATAATGGAGATCTTGATGTACTTGGACAGTAAATGCCAGAGTGAGCCAGGCAGTCAAACCCGATCGGGAAGACCTAGTAGGAGGTTCGACTCTTGAACTCTATCACAGTCTAGCGATGGACGAGGGAATAGCCTTTCCGAGAGAAAATACAGTACAAAGACGAGAGGAAAACTTATTGATGTAGTTGCTTGTAGTGATTTCGTCGAGATTGGGTTGGTGTTCAGTGTGCCGCTTGTGTAGCCTATGCGAAGCAAGCGGGGTAGAGGAATTGGTCAACTCATCAGGCTCATGACCTGAAGATTGCAGGTTCGAATCCTGCCCCCGCCTAATCACTTGAGATGCTGGGGGTGCCCTAACTCAGTCCTGTGAGTAATTAACTCCTTTAAAAAAGAAAGCCTGGTGTTGATTGATCAGTAAGGCCCCCGGCAAATGTGGAACTCAAGGCCGGACCTTCCAATCAACAGTAATCGTCCGGCCGAGGAATAGAAAAGAGTTGAAAGGGGTTTTTAGAACTTCATTGGAGGATGGTGGTGCATCCCTTGAGCGCTCCATCAAGCAGTTCTTTCCGGCTCCTGTGGAAGATGACATTTAGTGCTCGCCCGTCCACGGGCACCTCTTCGGGTTAATAACCAAATCCTCGTCTTAGAGCTAGAGCTATGGAGTGTGAAAGACAAAGTATAGTTGTAAGTTGGAGTTCCTCTGAGCACACAAGACAAAGTGCCGTCCGGGGTTTCGTTAGCATCATGCGACAGAAAAGAAGGTAGTACTTCAGTCGCCTCCGATACCATAGGAAGCGGCCATAAAATGTTGGAGGGGAGGCATGGGATCCCTTTCGGTGGGGGAGAGGAGAAGTGTTTGCTAGCGGCCCCAATCAATGCCCAGGGGCAGAAGCGCTGTGCGATAAAACCATACATTATTCCGAGAGAATAGAGCCGCCTAGCCTATAAGGCAGAACAGAACGAGACGACGACCCTTTATTCTTTGAATAAGGAAGATAGATTCCACCTTTGAATTTCATTAATAAAGAAATCCATGGTCTCGGAGCGACTGGCAAGCTAGAGCGGGAGAGAAAGGAAGGGCTTGCTTCTCGGGGAATAGGCACAACGCGACTCGAGAACAGTGCTAGGTTCGATAGGCCAGCCCCTTCTTTATTATAAAAGTTCGATGCAGGAGCTCATCTATATCACATAAAACCGCCCGTAAACAGGTCCCGTGTGGGACAGCTGCTGTTCGCTCTTTAACGTAAGACAAAATAAGATTGACTTTTTTTGAGGGGTCTATCCCGCCCGCCTCTTCTTCTGTCTGACTTCTGTGTGTTACGTTGTCCCGACCTCTTATATAGACGCAAAGGGCTGGTCGTTTGTTTTAGACCGATCATTGGAGTAGTAAACTTACCTTTCCGGTAGAGTGTCTATCTTTAATGGCAACGTAACGGCTTGTGAGTGAGCCTCATGGTAAGCCGAGGAACCCCTCCTTTTGTAGCTTGAAGCTGCTTAATCGCTACGCCCCTTTTGGATTTCAAAAAGACAACTCCTTTGCGTCTCAGCTACCTCTGTGGATTGTGAATACCTCCCAACAGTTTCAGGCTCTACTGCCTTGTCGTCCGTTATAGCGGGTTCAACCGGATAATCAGCTGACCTAGAAAAAGAGAGAGAGGATCCTGGCTCACCTTCATCTAATCCTTCCTATTGGATTTTTTTGATGCAGGAGTTGCGGGTTGCATTCACACAAGTCTCGCTAGCATTCCTCTTCAATTAATCAATTTAGAGCAGGCTTGAAGAGCACTTATATAATAAAAAAAGAACTATGGGAATGAAGGGCCTCGCTAATTAATAGGTAACTGGTACGGGCGCTGTGATGACTCGGTTTGACTAAAGCCCTTTTGTAGATAAAGAAAATCTCTCTCTTTCTACGGCGAAGTGACAGTCGCTGAATGAAAGAAGACGAT
>JAUMHB010000006.1:204862-229035 GCA_032359685.1 Pittosporum tobira
GGATAAAGAAGGCTCTTTAGCGGGATAACCGGAATATCCGATGCTAGTGAAAGCAAGTGACATAGTTACTGTCCAAAGGAAGGATAAAGACTGAAGATATCCCCGTCAAATCAAAGCAAGGAGCTCTTTGCTCCCTAGCAAGTCGACCATTTAATCTATATAGGCCAAATTCATCTATCTTAAAATCAAATAAAGGAAGGAGGGGGCTACTTAAGCTCTCTACGCTCGCCCCTTGAATCGCTCTTCACCGGTTGGAGTGGAATAGGAATCGAAATTTGAACCTCGCTTCGAGTTTATATCAAAAGGCTTTAACGAACCTATTTCATTAGAATGATCGAAGAACCCGCTTATCTATAGAAAGAGGGAGAGAGAATGAGAAATCACTCGCTTTAATCGATAGGTATGTTAAGGAGAGGAGGGGAGAGTTCGACCGCCCTAAGCCAACCAGAACGGCAAAGAAGAGTTATATTCGGCGCTTAATAGATAGGTAGGGAGAGGGTGCGATAGAGGATTCCATTCCATGATTGATTTAGACATAGGAGTCTGTATTGGCATCAGATGCTCTTCCCTCTAGGGTCTTGGGGAACCCGATAGAGAACAGCAGAGGAAATGTTCAGGTTTGGCCTATTACCTTGAGCCGGTACGGCTGTTTGTTGGGTAAGATGTGGTTGACTTGCGAAAAAGATAAAGATGTCTATTCCCTTAAATAGCTACTTCCCAACCAATAGTTGGGCCCACGGGATGAGAACGAACGATGGATTGGGGGAGAAAGAACCCGCCCTTAGGATCACTGCTGCTTTCGGGAAACTAGCTATCCAGCGACTAAAGAGACCTTCCCTTTTGCTTCAGATGCTGTTCCGGCTGAACCATGGTTGGTGCGGTTCAATAGGAATAAAGGATCATATGTGCCTGCCAGGGGCTTACGATCGACTGGGGAAACTCCCCTCCCCCTTATAGATAAAGCTTCCGAACCGATGCTGAGATTTGATTAGGGTGAAGGGTCTTACGGAAATGAATGACAAACCACTATGGATGTGCCACTTCACCCAGCTCGAAATGAAATTGAAGCTTTTCCCAACTTGACAACACGTAAAGATCCCTTAACACGCCTTCTAGCCCACTTCCGGTTTCGAAGGTTCGTTCAGAAGCAAGAGATAAAGCCAGTCAGAGTAAGTCTCTAGCTGCTTCATTCTATTTTCAATGGGATGGATAGGGTTACAGAAGTCTTACCCATACCCTCATGAAACAACTATAGCCTCTTCAATGAAACCAGAAATAGTAGAAGAAGGAGCGGCCAGAGAAGTGAGTTAGCAAGGTGATTATATTATAGGGAGCTAACCAACCTAAAAATAGATAGTCAGCTCTAGAATTCTAACCTTGAGTCAGGACGTGGTTGACCTAGTTGGGTCACCCCCAGCAAAGAGTATCAGTCTTCCGAGCTTGAAAAGTGACTTAATCTATGTGAGTCTTCCTTTAGCTCCGATAACTTACATCTTATTGAACTGGTTGCTCTTGTTGGGAATCAACCTTCAACCACTGGTTATTGAATGAAGGATGTAACCGCCCAACTCCGATGATCCGATGGTAGCTGCCGAGAGAGAACAGGACTTCTTACCCGAAGGTCACATATAGGAGTGTTATTCAGTTTCAGCGGCTACCTCTGTTTTATATGATATCGCAGATGAGATGGGAGAGGCTTACTGAATAAATATTGGTTTAGATAACACAGAAGAGCTGCTAACATCAGACTAGTCCTAGTCCGGGAAGCTCACTTTTCTCTCTTCCCCTCCAGAGTAAGGGATAATTATCCGCGTGAGCAGCTATAAGAATGAATCGATATTTGATGGTCATTTTGTGGATGGCCCGACTATCAACGCACATTCGCCAGGTGCCATCCTTCTTTGGGGTCAAGAGAGCAGGCACAGCACAAGGTTTGGAACCCTCTCCCTGACAAGTCCCTTTTTAATCCGCTCGCTAACCTGCCGACTTCACTCTTCATGCTCCGATGGACTCATCCGATAAGCAGCTTGATTCGGAAGAGAAGATCCTGGGATTAGATCGATCTGATGTTGAATGTCCCTCATGGGCGGTAATCTCGCTGGTAACTCTTCTAGGAGAAGTTCAGCGAACTGTTCAAGCAATTTGTGGTATAGGAGTGCCCTTTCGAATTCGAAATAGGGGCTAGCGTCTTTACTTTAGTACCGTACCCTACCCCTGTTTCCCGAGCTCATGTTTATATAGTTCAAACTTTCGCCTAGTTAGAAAATTCTCAAAAAAATTGTCATGGGACCAGGAAGTTCATGGTAGTCCTATGGAGCCTATCAATAAATGCCAATTTGAAAGGTGTTAAATAGAAGTCAATTCAGTAATCTTTCTTTGAGGGTGGAGAAAGCAAGGAATTACTTATATCATATTCAGAAGAGCAGACATGATAATCCAAATGATACTCAGTTGAAATGTCTGGAGCAAGAAGCCAGAAAACATCTTCTCAAGTTTCGCTCTGCTGAGGATACATTTTTGAAGCAGAAAACACGGGTCCAATGGGGACAACAACACCTCCTTTTTTCACAAGAAGGTCAACTCCAATAGAGCCAGGTCCAAAATTCTGGCTATCTATGACTCAAATGGGAATAGAGTGGAGGGTGAGGAAGTGGCAGCCACCAGCAAGGTCACGAGTACCCTACCGCATCGTATTCGAGATGGGCTTGAAAAAGGACCCGCCCAAAGCCTTCTAATGATTCCGTTAAGGCAAATACCCCAACATAAGATATACGAATAAGACGGATCGGACCGAACTGCCAATGCATTCATTCCATCTCCACCGGAATCACCCCTATGCATAGTTCCTTCCCTCTTCTATGAAGTTGAAGTGAAGCAGGCTTCAAAGCTTTAAGAGCTAGGCTGGCTGCTGAGGTTGCCAATATTGAAGAGCTCGGCCTTGAGCCTTTACCTACCTAAAAAAATTCCCTTTCCCCGGGTGCCAAATAGGATAATTAGGGCGGGGCTTTCGCCTTCTCAGGACAATTAGGGTAGGGTTTCCCGAAACCAGGGGGAATCCTCTATTGCCCGAGAACAGGTGGGGATTTCAAATAAGGTTGGGCACAACAAAAGTATGAGAATAATGGGTTTTCAAGAAGGGGCTCTTTGCGCAATTGAATAAGAAAGAGCTGCTATTGAATCGGGCAACTTGGGCATTAGCTAATAAGATAGGTGCCTAGCGCTCTGCTTCCTGCACTGTCTCCGCACAGATTACTGCCAGAGGAGGCGTACCGTTATCCAGAGGATCATCCTCCACTCCACATTAGTCTGCTCTTCCGAAGCGAGAGGAAGCGACCTTGACTCTACTTTCTAGCGATTCCTGTGTACCATAATTTAGGATTAGGACGTCGAAGATGAACTTCTGGTGATCCCTCCTGTAATTCCTTGAAAGTCGTTCTCGACTTGGTCATTTCATCGATTTCCCACTCCAAAAGGAAGCCCTCTCATAACCGGAAGAGGAAGTTCAAGCTAACTCGCTTAGCCCCAGTCTATGCCGACAATTCCACCATGTAAACTGAGAACCAGTGCACCAAAGATCTATGAGACCACAATCATTTATCCAATCCCGAAAACTAAGTTACAGCGAAAACTACATACCAAAAAGGCTCGTCCCTGACTCTTCTTTCGAGGAAGAAAAGAAGAAGGTCTGTCCAGCTGCTTCGGCTCATTACCTACAATGACTGCTGCTCCCCCTTTCAGACAGCCGAGGAAGGGAAGATAATGCCTAGAAAGATAGATAAGCCGTAGCCGTTACAGGAAGACTCTGGCTAAGGCATTTGAGTGCCCCCTAATAAAGAGTAGTCATTCTTATAAGCCATTTCCCGTTACGATACTGGGGTCAGAACCTTATCGCATGGGATATTCTCACAAGCAAGAGGTTCAATGGCACCAAGAGCCTAAAGAAAGGCTCTCCTCGGACCATAATAAGATGTTTTCTCCCCCTAGACCAGTAGAGGTAGCAGTTTCTTCTTAGACTATGGATTTGAGGTCAAAAGCAAGTGAGGTTGAAAGCGAGCAAGTTGGATTCCTAACTCCTTAATCCATAGCAGGACGGGGACTCAAAAGTTCTGCTATTTTTTCGATAAATGGCACTCAAACGGAATGGTTATAAACTGACACTGAAAGGAGATCTCCAGAGGCTTAGCTTTCTTCTCTTTTTCAGTCAGATCGGGAACTTCCTTAGCTTTATCATTCCATCCAACTAGGGAACTCTCCTATCTCCTTTCTTGAAGAAAGAATAGAATTCCCTTTCTCATTCTGTTAAGGTTGTGAAGGTACCAAGGGCTATGTCCCATACCTAAGGTGGTCAAGTGGCAGATTTTCAGTTCCACTACTATTGTATTGGTTGGTCTTGTGTCCCATCATTATAGTACCTTATATTCTCTTCTCCACCGGTATAGCAACTAAAAGAAAGCCAATCCGGCAGTAGTAAGTGACCTTATGAGACCACCTATCGTTTGATAGGAGCTACGAGAACAGCCATTCTGTTAGGCATTGTTGGTGATCGAGTGTTGTTTTGCAAGTCTGAAGGCAGAAGCTTTAAGAGATAGGGGAGGTAACTGTTTCTACTCTTGCTGTTATTAGTGCCTTAGCCGGTGTTCCCCTTTAGGAGGAAGCCTTAAGGCAAACAAAAGGCATTTTAGGTTAGGAAAGAGTCATTCATGTAATGTCAGCCTAGAAGTTCAAGAAAAATGCATTCTTTTCAGGTCAGAATCTGATTGATTTTGCCCTCCCTCATTGGAATGGATGGCTCATAAGTCTATGCTCCAGCATCAGTTTCTCACAAGCAAGACCTATAGAATGAGCTTAGATTCATCCATACCGTTTCCAACCTACCTTGGTGCATTAGTGGAAAGTCAAATGAATGCCTTATGCAATCAAATATGAAAGGGGTTCTTACTTTACTGGCCGAAAATAAGAGAAGAGGTATTGAAGATTTCGCGGATCACGTTGCTGATTGTGATTGGGTTGACCTCCCACTCTATGGCCCTTCTTTCAATTGGTCTAACATGAGGAAAGGGAAGGAAATGGAAATCCGATGCAGACTGGATCTTTTCCTAATCTACTCAGATGGGGAAGACTTTCTGCAGGACACTATTAAAAAAGCAGGGACCACATTCGCTTCCGATCATGACCTCATTCTTCTTTTCTATTTCGAACAACTTCCCTCCACGGTACCCTTCTCTTTCGAACTGATGTGGTTATCCCTATCGAAATCTAGAACTAAGTGAAGCAAAAAAATGCAACATTCTATTGACTTGATAGAATATATTTCTCTATTATTAATACATCCTCAAAAGAGGAAAAGCTCCCTAACCTTAATAATAAAAGAAGGGCTAAAGTAATACCCTTAAGAGAAATTCGATTTCTATTGTTATTTTTTAGAAAATTATACTGAAGAATCAAACAATCACTTCTACACGTTACCCTTCAAACTGGAGAATGGATATCGATCATTCCCTGTTTGCGAGTGAGAAGAAAAAGGAGGGCCTTTTCCAATCCTTTCGTGAAGAGATCGGCAATTGATCTTCACTTCTAATGGTTGGTGTTCTGATGATTTCGGCTTTTCAAAAGGGTGACATTGTAGGTTAGATTCCTACTTGTTGAAGGTCTATAGTGATGTTATGTTATAATGACAATTAAGTAGTTACAGTAGTCTCATTCATTGACGTAGATCACACTCTCGTTGACTACCTGCTTCTAGTGCGACAGAGAATGCAAGCAAACAGAGCCGCCTCTGCCGGTGCCGTCGGCCTGCAAGCCGATGCTAGATTAGTTGGAGCCCCGTGCATGCATTAGGAAAGAATGACGCGAAACAGGCTGCTTCCGCTAGGCAAGCAGTCAGATCACTATAAGAGAATATAGCAGGGAAAGGGGATGGGAAATAGGTAAAAGCCGGTCGAAAGGACCTCTTCCTAGGAGTCTTTCCTGCTTCAGTTGAGAGGAGTCGAAGATGTGAGGTCATGCTTCACTTGGAAAGGGAGGGGCTCTTCCTGTCATCGGGCAATCAAAACATCTTGCGATTTGAGCCTTCCCGTCGATACTAAGCTCACGAGAAGATTACCAACCTTTTATATTGGCTCGTCGGTGGGGTTATAAATGAACCTTCTTACTCATTCCGTGGAACTATGGCTAACATAGTTCTTAATCCTATTTCACCTACAACTTGTATCCCATATTTCAAGCAAGGTAGCGTTAGCTATCCTAGGAGATTGAAGCAATGAAGGAAGTAAGAACTCTAAACTTTCTCTTTAGGTATCCCCCTCCGTTCCCTGGGTGAAGGTGCTGTAATTATGGCCTTGAGTTTGTTTTAGTGCATGGCTTACGGCAGCGAGTGACTAGAGGGCTAGAAGTGAGGAATGAATAAGAAATTGACGTAGATGATAGAGGCAGAATAATAGCAGTTGGTGCTTTAGTTGTAGTAAAAACAGTAGGAATTGTCTAATCAAACGACCTAACTTATTGTTCACGCTCTCCTGCAATTGAATCTGTTGTTGGAAGTTATTAGTGGTTAATCGCTGGGAACCTTAAAGAGCTCTAACTCATGTACCGAAGTAGAGTTGTTAGTTTCAGTGTAGTGTACCAGTATAGCTTAGTCCTTATCTCGCTCATACCAAGAAAGAGGAATACGGCGCCTACTGGAGATAGAACAGGAAAGGCTATGTACGGGTAAAGGTAATCGACCTATTCGCCTAGTGGCAATCTTTCACAGGAACATAGTAGGTCAGGGTACATGTGGTCTAAGACCTCTTAGCGTATCGGATATAGCCAAGTATAAGGGGAGGTTCACATCGACAGGTACAATCTCATTCCGGTAAAGGTGGTCGAACTTACGGGGGGAACTACTCGATATCTTGACGGAATCACTACTAAGACTAATTCTATTTCTATAGGAGATCGGGAATTGTTTCCTTTACTTCTTCTGCCATCCCCTATCTTCAAAGCCCTATCTGACCTTGAAACCTAGCGCACAACGTTGAGTTCTATTCGAAGTGGATCACTGGCTGGAGCGGAGAGAGGAGGATGGAACTTCTTCTTCTGTGCGAAAGAAAAGCAACCTGAAGCTAGCATCCCGTGCCTACGGTTGATAGCCCTGCTTTAAACCGGCCTTAAGTGAGTAAGAAGTCGTTCTATTCGAATGTCGTTAAAGCGCCTATTCTCATGCTGATTATTCTCATGTCTTTGACCGATGGGATGGTACAACCGCCTCAAACAAGTGATCAAATGAGAAACTTAGCTTACGCTTACAACCTAGCCTGAGATTCGATCTTTCTCATTCACTGCCGTCACCTTCCCTATTGAAATTTTCATGTAGGGGCTTATTGGAATGGGAAGAATGATCATTGAATGGACTTGTCGTACCTGAAACAAGGGAGAAAAAAACTGAATTGGCTCACCGGCTTGATTCCTTAACTGACTTATGAGACTAGTAAGGCTTCGCTGTCCTCCCCCTACTGAATCTGTCCTTTGAACATTGATTTGACCTATAGTCCCTGACCTTTAGCAACTCTTTATCGTGAGAAAATCTGTTGACTGGCTCACGTAGTACTAGATAGATACTTGACTTCCTTCAGCTTTCAAGACAGGAAATTCCCTAAAAAATGACTGACTTTCATGGTTCGCTACTGACTTTCTTCAGTGAGGACTTACCGATCACTCCATTGGAACTTCGACTGATTCTGCCACAGAACAAATCCCGTGCCAAGTGGCTCAATAGACTCTCTCTTTACCTTCCCCATCTGACCCACTCCTCCTTCTGCGAAATTCCCTTTCTAACTAGACTCGTGCAATTTATAATCAGGGGCTTCCTTCCTTGAGATATCGCCCATCGCCTGAGATGGAGCCTAGCTTTCTGACTGGGCAAGCAGCTCCTACCTCGTTAGACGAATTCGCTCCTAGAGGAGAGCGAAAGTGATCTATTGAGTCAACCGGGGCTCTTTATAGCTCTGCCTTTATTCGGATTCCGCTTGAAACTAGTCCCGTCTTCGCTGCTTTTCTAAGAAGTTCCGTTCCTATAAATATAAATGCCCACTCTCTTTCTTCTAGTCGAGCGTCTTAAATTAAAAGCGACTGACTCATCTAGATTATTAATTGTTGAGATCTGAAGCAGCTGCGGCTTTCTCGTTGACGGCTTCGTTGGTTTGGTTGCTTGCTGAACTACCAGTGAAGGTAAGGAAGCGAAAGCTCACTGCTGTAGAGATCTGAAGCCCTACTGAATCGAAGAGTCAGATTTTTGACTTTTGATCTTGCATCTCCTTGCTATCTTCGACAGTCTTGAGAGCGAACTCCCGAACTACCGTTCTCATCCTTAGAAAGAAAGGGTTTTTGCCGGAACTCCATTCTTTTGAAGATTTGACTTTGAGAAGATAGCTTTCCTCCCACAATTCACTACAATCTATTCCCAACCTAGCCCTCCCTCCCTGCCTACTCCCTTACTAAGGAAACTAAATCCCCAAGCTCAGGTCACCTAGCTTAGAAACTAAACGAAGAGGACTAATTACTTACTTGCTGAAGAGCTTACCGAGCTAAACGAGTAAGGAGCACACCGAGCAAGAGAGATAGAAAGTTTGTAAGGGGGCGGATGCACTGAGCGACGGAAGCAAAGAAAGAATCAAGCTAGGGAACACTCCAGATTGACTATAGTCCTCTTTAAGGGCATCAAACTTACAGTAGCCAGGCCAGGTCCAACCCTTTAAAGTTGTTCTCTTCATCTTTTAGAGAAAGGAGCTAACTCGTCTTGCTTGAAAGAAAGAAGACATGCCTCGACTTGCCCCATTGATTGATTGAGGGACAGGGACAAGGGTTCTGGCAAAGGTTTAAGAATCCTTGCCATCTTTATGCCTTACGTGCGGCATAAGTAGAGGTCACAAGATGATCTAAAGCCAGATAAACCAGGAAGCGCAGGCAATGGAGGAAATAACGACCTCTGGGGGCACGGAGTCGAGTGAGGCCAGATCTGAGTGTAAAGAAAGCCGGAAAGAGCAGCAACCAGAGAACCATAAGTTGGAGTGCTGTAGCTCACTGAAAGAGACGTAGGAAGGAGCTTTCGGCCCGTGGACCCAGGCACCGATGCGTAGGCGGAATCCGACTAGGGTGGAGACGACGAAAAGAGGGAAGGCTTAAATCAATAATCTGGTATTGTTAGTAAGCCATTCTGACTTCCTTAAAGAAAGAATAGTCAACATCGCGGAAGTAATGAATACAACAGCGTGAAACCGCCCCCAGCACGAAGAGTGAGATCTTGCCTGTCTTATTCTTTTCTGTATGCTCGCCAGTAGCCTTGAAGGCCATCCGTTCTGCTGCCAAACCATCAAAAAAAGTTTCAAAAAGACTACTTCAGGAAGATTCCGAATCTCTTTTCAGGCAATTGGAAAGTTTGCAGAACCTTGAAAAAATACGAACTGTCGAGCTACTCTGTTGGGGTTGTATCATACCAAAGTGCCTCTAACTTGTCCCACACCATCTTTATATATTACATACTCTGCCCCTCTCAGATACCTTTTGGTGTACATTCTTGCGAAGTCCAGCATGTCCTCCTTGGTGACCTCTTCGCTACCTCGAAACAGTAAACTAGGAGAAGCGCAACAAGAGAATAGAAGACCTACTACCACAAAGAGAATCGGACGCTCAATCACAAATTAACATCTTCCTTCTCATCTCAGATGCGCGTCTTAGATTGTTAGGAATCGATTGAATCACAGGAAATCTCAGATGGACAGAAGGAGCTGCGAAAGAAACAAGCAGCAAAGGCTGTTCGGGATTCTTCACCTGAGTGCCCTGCCAGTTGAAAGATTTTGAGTTCGCTTATGGGAGGCAAAAAGGTATGCTTTTTTTCTGTCTCCCTAGGAATGAACCTAATAGAAAATCTATGCTAAATTCAAGTAAACACCTGCTTTATGCTTTCTTATTTTCGACTCTTACATAAGATGAAACCCCCGAAGGAATTGATCGAATATAAGATAGAAATTCCGGGTGTACTTATGAGCTAAATCCTAAAGCAAGTAAGGTTGAGCAGCTCAGGCCCAATCCTACCATTGGTCATATCGCGGGATCTAAGTAGTTAGCACTTTTTATTGTCCATCCTGAAGCTAAATAACAGGAAGAAAAAGAGTGAGAACTCGGGGAGGCATCAGCTTTACGTTCCCCTTCCCCATACCATACATACGAAATTCTTTCATTTCAACATGATCTGGAAGAGGAAGCCTCAACCTAGAACGGGCACAGGTCCTACTCATCCTCCGTTCCAATATGAAAAAAACCAACACCAGATTATTGCGATAAGCATTCCGCTATAACGGGCAGACCGAACGAGTCCGGGATGTGGAAAGAAAGGGAAAGCGTTCAACTCAATTAGCGAAAAAAGTCTTTCATCAACTAGAATCCCGACTGAAGGAAACTAAGGTTTTAGTTCCGGCAGTGATAATGTGAGCCCTAAGCCTGCCGCTCTGGAAGGGGGAAAGGGAGACGGCTAGCCTTAGCCCTCCATCTATTGATTTAATTAGCGAACTTGTATCCTGGGTCTTGTGTTAGAGCGCTTAGGTCTGAAATGGTGACTTCCACTTCATTATATATATAAGAATCGATGTTGGTCAGCTAGATCGCTAAATGACGAAATAGACCTTCGCGGTAGGTTTGTGTACCGCTGGCCCGGTTAGACTCCTAGGGAAGAGTCTGATCAGCAAGGGATCTCTTCCTGCAAGTTCAGGACAATCGCTGCAGAATGATACTAAGTTACTTCTAGGGTTATTTGAATAAGATTTTGAAAAGACTGGAAGGACGTAGTTTGGGGGAAATCTTGCCCCAGGGAAGTTGAAATAGTCTTGGAAGTCGGCCTTCCGCTTTCGTTTGTTGTTTAGAATTTCATCTCGTAGGTCTGTTAATTCTTCTTGTGCTTGGGTTCTAGGAGGGTCGACGGGAATTTTTTTTTCTATTCTTAAGTATGAAAGTATAGGTCTCGATCACGTGGTTGGGGTGCATCGGGCTATCGATCTGGAGCTACTGCATATGCGACTGGGTCACCCGGGTATAGAAGCTATGGATCCGCTATAGAAAAGGTATGGATCACTGGCTAAGGCTGGCTTAGATGGGCTTGACTTAGACGGCTTAATCTGTATAATCTACTGAATCCACTTAAACTCAGTTCACTAAGTCAACTGCCTATACCCCTGTTCCTTTCCCTGCCGGGTATGGATTTTGAACCTTATATAAATGAAATGGCATAAAATCTGATCTGTACGGTGACTAACCCGGATAATAGGATAACGAAAGAGATCTGTAAATGCTAAACCTTCTTCTTTGGCATCTCGACTGGGGAGCATGAAAACAAGACTGGAAGAGGGCTCAGGTATCAACGCCCGCATTGATCAATATCAATTACCTATACGACTGCTATTCTTATTGATAATGTTCTTGGCTCCGCAGAAGTGTCTTTCTTTCATATATCCGCTGTGAAGTGGACTGATTATCAGGATGTATCTGGGTGTGATTCCTCTGTCGTCTTGTTGATGAGAGCATCGATATTGATGGTCTCTGGGTCGGAATGGATCTTCTGGCAGGGAAAGTAGAAAAAGAACTCGAATTAGAACTCAGGCCTTCTCGAACTGAATGAGATCTCATGGATCCAAGATCCAACAAGATATCACTTCCTTCTTATTTTATTGAGTAACGGCTCTGCTCATACTGAGGTTGTGCCGCTGCTCGGTAGTTGATCTTCCATTGTTCGGGAGCGGTGAGAGTGTTTGGATCGAGCTTTTTAGGAACGATCTGCTTTCCGTTGCCTTGAAGTTGAAGATAGGAGAAATCAAGCGGGCTGCTGTGCTGTACAGATTGGAATACCTTATTAGTCATACAGTAGCATGCCCTCCAGAACGTGGCAATCTGTATTGCTCCTACAGACATCTGTATTCCCCATGTTCTGAGCATAATGCGAAGTACCTCTCCAAGATGCATATCATGTAGAGATACGATATAGTTGGGGTAGACGGTAAAGATGACTGCTCCATCAGCTAGCGAGAGCGGCTTAGAAAGATAAAGGAGCACAAACAAGGGCTGTTTGAAAATGAACTGATAAGCTAACGCACTACTGATTTTCTGCCTACTAGCAATGCAACTAGTCCTGAGAAATAGTCAAACTGAACTAGTTTCTCTCTCTTCCTTGCTTGTAAAAAGTCAAAAAACAGATTAATCGCCGACGCCTATACTTGAATTTAGAAAGAATTTGATTTAAGAAAACAAGAATTGCGTAGGTAAGATAAAGAAAGGAGAATTATCCAACCCGAGATGCTAGGAAATGAGCTCCTAGAAGCCGTTTTGCCATTTGTCAACGTCATCCAAGAGGGCAGCGCCGCCGCTGGTTCTCGAGCAACCACTGGTGGAAGTCCCCTCCCCCGAGGGAAATTTCAACTACACTGATCCGCGGATTGGTGGAGAGAGCCTCTCAAAAATTTATATAAAGCTCGTCTGCCAGTACCGGGGAAAGGGGGAGCTTCCTGATTCTAATTTCTTTTTCGAGAAGGCTCAATCCATCTTTAATGATAAAAAGCGAATCTTATTACGCTTGAGCCGGGTAGGGGTTGGCTCTTGGACGGGGCCCAATTTTTCAAGACCAAGAATGGGAATGATTATTCATTGAATAATCTCAATGCTATCTTCGAGAGTCTTGAGCACGATGGCCGCGGTAGCCCCTTCTTTACCCATTTCTCTCTTTCTAAAAGAAACCACCGCCTCTATCAGCCGCGGCATTCTCCCTTGACTTTGACATCCATTTTTCCTTTCTTTTCCACTCAGGCGGGGATGGATTTGCATGGCTTTATGCTAGTCTGGCAATCCGAGCCGTTCTATCCTTAGCAGTGACTTATCGGAGTTCCACATTCTTCCTTTCGTATGTCTTTTTAGCCTTTTGAATGAGCTCGTCAGAGAAAGCTCATTATCCGTTATCAGGCCGCTCCCCTGCTATTGACGGTGGTAGGAGCTTGAGTTCGCTTCCTTATAGAATCTCTGGATTTTGACCTTTCAAAAAATGAATTGACTTAAGTGGAAGTCCCGATTGGCTCTGACCTAAAGAGTTTCCCATCTATGCTAGAAAGTGGGATCTTTTTCCCATTCCCATTGTGAAAGAGGTGGTTCGGGGGCAAAATAAGGGCTTTTTCCTTCTATCTCTGAGTGGTCATCATCGGCTGGTGGTAATTCTCTTTCTCTTTCTGGCTCAAGGTAAAGGGCTTCAGCTTCTGCATGACCGACTGTGTGGTAAGCTTCTACTTCTGGGGCAGCATCTTTTTTGGAATGAGAGGGTATACTTTCATTATCTTCCTCCTGGTCAGCCTCTGGCTTACTGACCTCATTAGAATTTCTGGCTTCCTTGATCACCAGAGAGGCGAAGGCAGCAAGCACGATTTCTCAAAATTCTGTGAAGCCATGCCATGAGCCATGGTGTGAGTTTGTCTATTGTGCGACGTTAACTTGGCTGATCACCCAGGTCCGCACTTCCCACTCTCCCTCCTTTCTCCCCTCTCTCCTTACTCGTTCCAGGTATTTCACTCGTTCTCCAAGTATGGAGCTTTTCGTAAACTACACTCGTTCCGCTCGCTCCCTTCCTTAATGAGCAAAATACCTACAACTGACGTATTGGTCGACTCCTTCATAGCATCCGACGTCCTACCCATACCTCTTCCAGACCATATCTCCCTTCAGTCTGACAGTCAATCCTTCAATCCTCCCTCTTATCATAAAGCGCCTCGTCCTGGCCCGAACTGGGGTAGGCCCCTACCTAGCCTATCCTAAATAGTCAAGAGAAAGAAGTCGATCGATCCGCTTCCTTCAGTAGTTAGTTAGAAAGATTTGGTAGGGAGGGCAGGGCCTAGCTATTCTTTGTCCTCTTTCCCGCACGAGGAGGGTTGGGAACTAAAAAGGGCACTGGTGCCTTGCTTCCTGCCTGATCTCCGTCCCTCCTCCACTCATTCCCTATCAAAGCTGCACCTTTATACTAACCTGGCCTGAAGATATTGTTTGGTAGACCTCACGGCCATAAGCGACGAATCCGGGGTTAGGTTAGCTAGATTTGGGAAAGAAATGGATTCACTTGGACTTAATTACTTTCATTCCTTTTTATATTAAATAATAATATACTAAAGAAGAGTATGAAGCTGCCTTAGACTTGACTACAACTACACGGATCGAACTCAAAGGAAGAGCAGGAAAGATGAGAATTATTGAAAGGGAGTCAAATGACCTATCCTTGAAAGCATGAAATGAATTCAGCCTTGCTAATGCAAATTAAACTAGTGAAGGTTGCCTCATCTCATTACTTCTCTGATGCCAATGATCCTCGCAAGAAAGCAAGGTTCAGAGCGGGAATAAGATGAATCTGGACTGACTTTTCTCGCATCTCTTCCGGTCGGGCATAAAGCACCCTTATGCAATCCCCCAAGTCTCAAAGTCTAAGACTCCCTGTCTGTAATCAAGGTTCCTGCTTGTAGGTTAATCACGCACCTAAGAGAGCTTATTTTGACTCCTCATTCTATCTGGAAAGGACCTCGTATACGTCTAACTGATCCCAATCAGTCTTATCAACTGAAAAGAAGGAAGTGTGACGCGCTCTCTTAAGCTTGCCTGCCTACCTTCCCAAAGAAGAAGACGCAGAATTAAGCAAGAAATTGAGAATATCCCCTGTTCCTCGCTCCATTTGTCAAGCCTTCTCTTCTTTCTATCGCATTGAATAAGATCTCTCTGCCCTTCTGTAAGCGACTATCCCATCCCGTTCCTTTATCTTTCTTGATTGAAATGTCTCCTTCCTGCCCTTAGAATATCTTACTAGCCTAGGGAAAGAATTTCTAATGGAGGGAAAGCCTAGCTTGAAGCTTCTTAAGCTCACCCTTAGTATAAGAACTAAGAAATTTACATCCATTAGCGCTTTCGCTTAGTCAAGGGCTAGTACGGGCGCTGACCCTCATCTAGGCCAGTCCTCCCATCTCAGGATGCAAGCCTTGCGTGAGCCGAACATGGTGGGATCAGTCACATGTCCAGATTTTCTTTATAAAGTCAAGGAGAGTGAGCTATTATTAGCAAAGTTTGTAAACTGCTCTAGTAAGATAAGTACTGGAATCGTCCCCGCTGAGGAAGAGCCTTCTTCTCTGAACCTAGTTCTTCTTCATTCCTTTCTTCAAAGCTATCGATAGCAGATAAAAAGAAAAGCATACAGATTCCATTCTTACGAATAGAGACTGCCCCAATCAGTAAATCAGTCCTTCGAAGAAGAAAGGCTAATTAAGTCATCATTCTAATTTGAAAGATAGCCCAAAGCCCAAGCATGAATAGCGGACGGGGAAATAGTAATCTCATAAGAGATTGACCCTTACTTAGTACATAGACCACTACAGAACTAAAGGGCATCCTCAGCACCCTACTTTCTAACAGAATAAGGGACAGACGGGAGGAATGGGATAACTAACTACGATGGCTGGACCATAGAAGACTGGAAGGAAGATACTTGGAAGGCTTACAACAAAAGATGGATATTAGGAAGAGAATCGAAGACTACGGCTTAAATGAAAAGTCAACGACTTTTTCAACTAAAAGTCTCCTAATTTTCGAGAATTCTTTACTTCTCTAATTAAGTTAAGGAGAAAAGAGTAAGAGTTCCTTCTGTGGCAGTCAAAATCGTGGGTATCTTTACTATTGAGAAAATTGGGCTTGGATCGGTAATTCCATCAAAGCATCTTCTCGAAAGAAAGACATTCGGAGCAGAAGTACTTAATCCAGCTTTCTTGTGTACTTCTGCATCATGACCATTATTATTGGATAAGAATAGTTTTCGGGCGTTTCCCAACGGTCCCTCAAATCCCTTTCGATCCAGTCAAGTTTTGACTCTTCCTTTAATAAATCAAATGCAGCTAAAACCTCCTCTTCAGGGGGTCTCACACGTATAGGCCTCTTTCTATTTCGGCGCCGGGCATCGATTCTTTTTGCTTTTCCACTCAATGATTTCTACGTCAGTGAGAAGAACGTCCTGCGGTAGAATAGGTTCTTTGTCCGAATCAGAATCCAACTTCGCAGAATAATAAACCCACGAGCCCCCTTTAGAGTAAGGCGATGCATGGCCTATAAGAGAGGTGGAGGCTTATGTTCGAGATCAACCGAGGAGCTGATAATGCCATTCAAAATCCAATTCAAGTCCAAAACCCGGCTAGGATTAAGAATGAGGCAGTTCAGGAACTATTAGCTCTACTCGAGCTATGCCGTCTCTTGCCTTTCTTGAAAAGCCCCTCTTCCACCAAATCCTTAACCTCTTCCATTGGTTGGAGATCGGGGTTCCCAGTTATTTTAGTACTTATCATCTATTTGATCTCACCTGCCCGGCATGGCATGCCATCACTCTTCCGTTGTGAACTCCGTTTCACTCGTTCGTTTAGTCACTAGTTCTTGTTCCCTTTCTGACCAGGAAAGTGAACCTTGCATAAGGATATCCCAGCTCGAAAGAAATTTCCGTAAAAAAAGATGGTTTTTTGTGGTTGGAAAATAAGGCTCTGAAAGAGGCTCGCCTTAATCGATAAGTAGGGAGAGGGTATGAAAGAGTCTGGCTATTAAATTTCTAATTGAACTTCAGAGGGGGCACATTTAGCTTATTAGGAAAAGCGCCTCCATGAGGTCGCGGATTCAGGTCCCTACTACACAGCAGTTAGAAAGACATAGAGCAAGCACGGGCACGCAGGATACTAAATTCAATTTTGACAAGAAAGAAGGGCATTCTCAGTATTTAGAAAGATAGAGCAAAAAGCTGTTTGATAGAAAGTCGGATACGTTTGATAGTATGAAACCTTTAACCGAATAGGGCACCAAGCCAGCTTCCACTTTTGTCTCCTGGGCCGGTTGACCCTTTACCAAACCAAATAGAAAAAGTCCTAACTAAAAGGCAAGTTCCTAACTAAGAAACCTAAGCTAAAAGCGCAAATCTATAGTCGGCTTTTCCGCTTCACAGCTCCACAATCCCGCTTCTTTTAGATAAAAAAGAAGCTTCGCAAGTGCACTCTCAGTCCCCTTCGTACGACAGGGCCCCTGCCATTCTTCCCTCTATGGAACTGGGCCGAATCCCCAACTACGTTAGAAAAGGGGTCTTGTCAATCTGCCCAATATCTTAAAAAGCTGCTGCTACTTCGTCCCCTTCGTTGCCTGCTTCAATCAATCGTCTTTCTTCTCGTGAAAACGGAAACGTACTAAGGCTAATGCCCGTGCCCTACCAAGTCAAGGAAAGATTGTCGTACTTATGGGGATCAAAAATAACTAGCCCTGGTCTGGGAGTACTGAATACGAGGTATCATCTAGTCTTTCTTGACCGGACTAGTCTCATCCCATCTGGGCTCTTTGGCTGACATATCCAAAGGGTAGGATTCCGTTCTCGAGGGGAGGAGGCTGCCGCGCTTGGTACGGTGAGTTGTTAGCTATGGGCCAAAGAGAAAGGGCGTATGTGATATCCATTCCACTTCTTGATTCCCGAGGCGAAAGAGCTAAAGAAATGTTCTAGTCAAGTCGAGAGCTAGAGAGAGGTAATGCTAATTATTTTACACAAGGTAATGCTAATTAAAGTGCCACAGCTGATTCGTCGAAAAGACTAGCAGCATTTGTCCACTTCTCTGACTCTGAAGACGTCGAAGCGGTTGGCTCCCCCATTTAATAAATGACATTGCCTTCTGTAAGAGCTATTGATCATGTCTGCTAGTATTCTGTTTACAGGCAAGGAACTTTCAACAGGCATGGTACGAAGCAGGCTCTAAGAAGGAAATCGGCATTAGCCAATCCCAAGAAAGGTAGAAAACTAGGGGCTTGGGGTCGGGGATAAAGGCCTTAAATTCAAAGGGGCAAGGCTCCTTCCTCCAAGCCAAGACAAGGAAGAGCATTAGGCGAGCGAAGTGACTCCCCCTAGTCTAGTGCCAGAGAGTAAGAATAAATAAGTAAAGTGACTTGGGAAGTGGCAGTATGGCCAGTTTCGTTCCCCACTTTCAAAGAGCCGATTGTCTTATATAGTACAACAGACCATTCTCTAACAGAAGATTTCGGATAGGAAGAAGGAGGTAAAAGCGCAAGAAAGAGAAAAGATAGCTATTCTTTTCTTCTTCACAAGGTTTTGTTTTGAAGAAATTTGTTCACAGCCCATTGATTTGCGGCATCTTAAAGGGAGTGAAGTGAAAGGTGCAGATGAAGAAGAAGAAGGAGTTGGTCCTATAATAGGCATTCGTGTGAGGGCGGATTGCCCCCAGGCTATGAATAAAAAATCGGAATAGCAGCTCTTGGAGGACAGAGTAAAGCAAGGAATTGATGCGAGCTGTTAGCATGTTAGCACTTTCCTGTTGATGCGGCATTCATGTCTCTGTCTCTTGCTGGTGGAAGGACAAATGAAAAATGTCTTAGAGAAGTAGCTGTGGGGGAGGTCAGAATGAAGCAAAATTTTTTTGCCAGAAGGGCTTCTTTTCGACAAGAAGACGGCATAGGCTGTTGAAAGCTCTCTCTGTTGGCTCTTATTCTTCCTTTCCTGCTTTACTGCTTGGAGGAAATTCTTATTGGTTGGCACGGCTCCCAGCCCGGGGGGGCCCTCTCCGGTCGGTGTTCGAGTACTCCAAAAAAGAGGACCTCTTCAATCTTTTATTACACGCCCACCAAGGAAAGACTCATATTGTTTGTAATGGAACCGAGGAAGTGGGAAAGGCAGGGATATGTGTTATTGAGTAAGGTTGTTCCATTATTCTTCCTATAACCAGCGCATGCTTTCAATCGATATTGAGGCAGGTGAGTCATGATAATGCCATGCAGGGGCGGAGGAAAAAGCGAAACCTAGAAGAGGTTTTTCCTCGAACCCACATTAGCTATACCAACCCTTCTACTTCAGTTTTTTTCATTTGAGTATGAAATTCAGTCCCGAATTTCACTTATGGCTTGTTTCCTTGATGAGGTAACCGAGTTTTGGGAGGGACCGCTCAGGCTGGGCCACTACGCACGAACCGTGTCCGGTTCCAAGAATAGAAGTAGTGGCTGTGAGTGCATGGTTGGTCCTGAACCAGAGATAAGGTAAGGATATGTATACCTGGGTGAAACCTTTTTTTATTGGGTTTATGAGTTGCTTGAACCGACTCATTCGAAAGCGTTGAATTCATAATGATGAAAGACAAGGGACTGGAACTGGTTGCTGAGAAGGGATCTTGTTCAGCGAGCAGCAGATTCCGCGGGCGAACTCGGGGGACAGTGCCAGAACCCGGCGAGAAAGATTTCTAAACTATCCGTTGTGTTAGAAAATCATACGAGTCATAGTTGTTTAGCTCTGAGTCTGTGATTAGTCAGCAGAAAGAAGAAAGCTATCTCCATTAGTTGTCATCTCCTACTAGTCGTCATCTACCCTCTCGATGACCGATCCCGAATTCCTCGTATGAACTCATACCTTACCTATCCCTATAAAAAGAAAAAAAAAAAAAAAAGACTCTCTTTATCCTGCTATCAAGAATCAGGAAATGTGGAACTTTTTCTCTGTTTTAAAACGTCCTGAAATGAAAGGCTTATAGAAAGCGCTTTAACGAATGACGTAAGATGATGCCCGAAATCAGTGAACTAACCTGGTATTCAATCTCTTTTTTCAGAGATTTCCGGGTTTGAAGGAATTAGGTAAATAATACCTATACTAATTGCAAGAAAAAAAACCTTAGAGGGCTAATTTCCACTATTAATGGTCAATCAGTTGACTTCCGACTGCACTGACGCTTTCTTTAATTCCGTTGGATTGCTTTGGATGCTTCCTGCTTTCAGGAAAGTAAGGACTATGCTTTTAAGCGGCATTAACATCAACATCAAAGAGAGGATTCGGTGGACCCAGCGCCAGGACCTACTGGCTATTATTCCCACCCAACAAAGAATGTTACTATTCCCATCCTCCCGAAGCAGGTGCGGAAAGCTCCAACTCAAACTTCTAATAGCTACTTCTTTTTCTCGCTCTTTCCTTCGAGGATCATGCAGTGAGTCTTTTCTTTCTTTTCTTGCTATTCTTAATAAAGAGAAAAAGCTTTGGAGAGAGAAGCTAGCTGGTGGTCTATCGAAGGTCTCTTTTGGAGACAGAAAAATGGAGGACTTTCAATGCTATTAGACACTCAGCTCAGAAACATTCTTCCTTCGGCTGAAATTCTTTGTTTAGCAGCAAACTTTTATATGTCCTCCAATTCCAGGAGGGGAAAAAAGTGTCTCACGAGTTAGCCCAATTAGCCTACAAGCATAGTAGCTAATACAGTTTGGTTGGAAGAAGTTCCAGAGTCGGAGAGGGTTATGATAGATAGATTTCATCTTTCTTTTCTTGGGAGGGAATGCCAGTAAGCTCGCTTGGGGAAATCTCAATCGCTCTACCCAGCGTCATAAGCTAATTTTATAGCACTACTACTCTAAGAAGGAAAGTAAGAACGTAAGTAAGGAAGGAAGGGCAAAAAGGAAAGCAATAAAGGTAAAGCAGTAAAGCAGGAAAAAGGTCATTAAATCAGGGTGCTAGTAACACATACTAGTAGAGGTAAATCAGTTCCTACTGATGCCATACTTCACTAATTCAGTCTATTCTATTGGGCCTATGGGTGATATAGACTCTTCTTAGTCTTAGTCTTACCTCTAAGAAGAGAAGAGAAAAAAACCACTAATCTTCGTGCTCGCTTACTGCCTACCATGCTTACCATGCCTACTATGCTTACTAACCCACTAACCACTAACTCCTACCATGCATACGTAATGATATTCTCTTTATCACAGACAGTCTTCCTTCCTTATCCCGCTATTCCTGATTCTTGATAGCACAGGGAAGAGAGAAGACCGTACCCAGCCGAATCTCTTGACTTCACCGCTACGCACCTTTCAAACATACTTTTCTTACTGCAAGAGCGAAAATAGCATCGGTTATCCTATCCGACAACATAGGAGTAGTACTTGCTAAAGCTAAAGGGATTCTCCCTCTCGACACGTGAAAGCTCAAAGCAGTCTAGCTAAGCCAAGTAAAGCAGTGCCAGATACGGATGAAATAGTTGCTGATTCTCTTCCTTTAGATAAGTAAATTCCTTCTTCAATCGATTCGATTCCTATCTCCCCCGAGGGGTATTCCCTTTAAGCTTTAGAGAATCCAGTTCCAGCGGAAGACTAAGTAAGGTACGGTAGCAAGTCAAATCAATCTCCTCCAACAGAAGGTGACCACAGTAAATCAGTCTATTGTTCTGGTTCTAGAGAGTCTAACCCCGTAAAGAGAAGAAATCGTCTCATCGCTTTGAGCCTGGTCCAGGTGTGGGATCTTTCCCATCTAGTAGCCCAGCCCTTCCGACAAGAGCAGTTACGCCTTTTCCTAAAGCCCTTACTAAACCACCAGGACTTAGCCTAGCGACCACGGAAAGCATAGTCAGAAGAGCTGAAACAATAGCCATGTCATATTCCTCGGGAATTGCCATTCCTTAAGAAAGGAAGAACTAAAAGCAGCCTTTATTAAATAACCCGAAGACGAGCTAACTTGGCTTGATGCAGGAAATGGAATCACATCAAGAAAGAAGGCTAGGAGAGATAGCATACTTTCCTTTATTAGGCCCGCGGATGACTGAACTGCCTTTCGAACTGAACTACCACGACTCTATTAGAAAGTAGAATTACCAACTATTATACGAATTTTCAAGTGGATGATCTTTTGAAAGGAATAAATAATGGATTTACATCACGATATCTTTTTCTTCCTCATTCTGATGTTGGTTATTTTAGTTGCATTGCTTCCATTTTTTTTTTACGCTGCGGCTCGCCTGTGGGTGGGTAAAAAAGTGTTATATGGAGGGGCAAGAGGCATTTTATACTTCTGTCTCCCCTTCCGGTCATCAAGGAAGAACTCGAACAAGAGCTCAAAGGCATTCCCATTTTGCCGATTGTTGGTTCATAGTCCATTTTGGTCTTGTTACTTTATGTTTCGGAGTCAATTGATCTCTCGATCAAGTTCTAACTAGAAATCTCTTAAGAGAAGAAAAACAAGAAATCGTTTGGATTCGAGGCGAAACCCTTCTCCGCCGTTACGAAGTGCTTTTGCTCTCATCTTCGAAAAGGAAGGCTAGAGTAAGGGGGGACTTAGTCTCGTTCCCATAGTTTGTTTTCCCCCGGGTTTAGGAATTGTCCACCTAAGCGCCCTGAAGAGCAGTGGCTCAATTGCAGCGCACCAACTGAGAGATACACTAAATGTATCAAAGCTCAATCGAAAAAAAAAGAGCAATCAATTAGATCCTTACGTTACGCTCCTGGGACTCCTCGGCGCAGGGAGTACGGGCCTTCATCTCCAGGAGAAAAGCATCGAGTGCGCGGGTGCAGCTTTCGACAAAACAAATTCATTCATTCTCGAAGTTATGGCGGAATGCAGCAAATCCCCGGCCGTGCTGGTTCTTCCCTCCACACGTTCTCAAAGCGATCGATAAAGTGAAGTACCAGAGGATTTTTCTTTCGGAAGAAAAAGATTGAAATGACTGTTCATAATTTCACCTATACCTTTGAGATTCAAAAAGAATTGGATTTTCTTATGAAATGTTTCTTATTATTAGCGTTGATAGCTCTCTTCTTTAAAACTTATGCCGTAGACTCTTCAATTGAGATGGGCCGAAGCCCTGCTAGCGAAGGAATGCATCCAACAGTGACAATTGGACAGGCTCATTGGTCCTCTCATGCCAGAATTTGCTCATAAATCCACTTTGTTCTCCCGAAAATCACTTCCATTATAATACATGACTTCTCTTTTTTTGGGGGGTAAGTTATAGTTATAATGAATTAAAAGAGAAAACCAGTACAAATACACTGGGGCATACCCCAGGCAAACGAAACAAAGAACACAGGGCAGGCCCTAAGCAACTGTTACACAAGGAGGAGAACTACAAGCAATGATCTAAGAGTTAAAGATAGCAGGAGAAATGCCCCATGAGTGAAGGAACCAGCTATTTTCCTGCGAGGGGAGGAGCCCACGCAAGGAATTCACTCTAGCCCTAACCCAAAACACAATCTCATAACAGACATAACCAGCATCAAATGATTTCCCATGGAAAATCCGAGAGTTCCTTTCCCGCCAGATTCCATAAACAATTGCAGCGAACATCAGCCTGGTGATCAAACTGGAAAGAGAATTGCCCTTAATACTAGAAGCCAACCAGCGATAGGTACCCTCCCAACTCATCATAATGGGCAGGATATTACATTTCCCACACAAGGTAAGCCATATGGAGGAGTCTCTTGATCATCTATTCTTTTCCTGTCTTTTTTCCTCCTCCTTAGGGTGGTCGTAGAGAGGGTAAGAAGGATTTAAGACGAGAGTGAGAAGGGTTACACTCCTTCCCCTGCCTCAGGCAATCCAATCTATCAAGAAGTACATCTTACAACCGCTTTACCGGGAGCGGAAAAAAAGATGCAACCTATTCCCCTCAAAATTGCATCAAAATTGCGTAAGGGGTTCCTTATTAGGGTCCCTTTGATCATCTCTGGTCGTCTTTCTTCAGAATCAGCGATTGCCGCTTTCTTATTTGCCAAATCAGTGGTAAGACTAGGCAAGAAGTCTGGATTGTTATTCACTGCGCTTTATTTAAAGCAGTGCTGGTGGCAGCAAAGAAGCTCATCCAGTAAGGGTTATATCGATCTACTTCTAAGAAGGCTGAGCCAGCATAAGTGGTTTGATCCACTGGGAGAGAAACAGAAACAGTTGGTGGTTCAGGCTGTCCCATCTTCATTCATTTCTTCCGAACGAACCAACCGATAAAGACCGATCAATCAGGAGAACCCGTCGGTCGGGTTGGACACGGAAACACACCCTGAGGCAACATAAAAGATGGCCATAAAAATGCACCCGTAGAGGTTGACACTCTTTAGAGGAATAGATGCTGGGGAAGAAAAGAAAAGAAACATTAAAAAAAAGAAAATGCACTCGTATATGTTGCTTTATCTGCTTCTAGTTGCTTAAGGTTGTATGCTTTCTCCTTTCTCCCTAGCGCTAGCAAGTTGATAGAGGGCTTAGAACCATGTTTCAATCTCGTAATGTTGTTCTCTTCCTAGGGAGCTTTCTCCTTTCTCCTTTTCTTACCTCTTAGCGGAGCTCTGCTCTTTGCTTTGTTGCTAGCGTTACCAAGTTGAGT
>JAUMHB010000006.1:229135-234135 GCA_032359685.1 Pittosporum tobira
CCTAACTTCGGTTCAAGGCTCACACTACAACAAGAGTCCGAGCGACTAGGAACAGGCTTGAATACAGAAAGAGATTCGTACTCTTTGCGCTTACTTACCAATTTGCTTATTAACAAACAAACACAGCCATCTTCGCTTACCCTTTTGCCTACCAATGATACAGGAAGGCTTACCTCAGACCCGAAGCCCCTATAATTGCTTCCACTTGAAGAGCATTAGTCGAGCTTGCGCCATAAGTACTAGACTTTGATAAAGGCATAGGAGGCTTTGTACGAGGGTTCATCGCCTCCCATGCCTGGCAAAGTCTTGTTTTAGCTTTAGACAACATGGGAATAAAAACGGAATTCCATCAGTTTTAAGGATAGGGGAGCGGAACGTGCCTACTTGTTCGAGTGCCGGCTTTTTCCTGCGATTGATTGGCTTTGATCCGATTCCGAAGCTCGTTTACTCACTAGCATAAGTAGTAAACATTTTCAATTGACTTAGTTAGAAAAGTATGGAGATACCGTATCGCCTTAAACAAGCGACAGGAAAATGGAGCTTACCGCGCTGAGGAGGCCTCTTCCCTCCGTTGGGACGAGCTGGTCAAGATGTGGTGTCTAGTCACTCACATTGGTGAGGGCTGCCCTATGCCACCTGGGATTCCTTTTGGCCCTGGTACTACTGCTTTAGCAAAGCTACCTACTATAGAGGTCAAAGAGGTCTGGGACCATCCTTCTTTTCATAGGCTGGAGAAACCCTTGCATTTACATAACTATGCCCTTTAGTTGCATGTTCAACCTAAGCAAGACCCTACTCGCTGCTTTATCCATCATCCAATCCAGTTGAAGCAAGTAAATACCAATACCCGTAGTCTATCACTTTGAAAGGGAGATGAATACAGTTCAAGTAGAATCAAAAGAAGCGGATGTAAAACTGTCTAGTTCCTGTTTGACTCTGAAAGCAAGTACTTTATTTGCCATTTGCCCGGAAACTCAGACTTCCACCAGATATCACAGTGGGGCTAGAAGAGTCCTTTGGCAGTAAGTGCTTTAGTCCGGTTTTCACCAGCTCCAATACCCGGAAAGGGATGTATTATAAGTAGGGACCCGTAAAGCTAGTTAGAGAAGCTCGTGAGTCTTAGGCCCGGATCACCCATTTTGTCCAGCTTTTGGGGGAATAGTAGCTCGCAACCAAGTTCCAGAAGTCGGGTATGATTCAATCGTCTTTGATAATGCCTGTAATAGTGCGATAGTCTCTTTAGCAAGTAGGCCAATCCGGGAATGGACTTTACAGGAAAGGAAGGGAATGAACTAGCCAGCCAGTTCCCTATAATATATCTGCCAGGATTCTTTCGAAAGTCTGTATGATACTCTTTCTTGCACTAGATAGAATAGTAAAGGGAGTAAAGTGGCCTTTCGAAATAGGGGCAAGTTCCAGTGAAAGCTCTAGTCTAGAGTCTTTAAGGGAATCCTCTTTCTGCCAGTAGTAGCTAGCGCGAGGTGCCATAATGAAAGGAAGCGAATCAAGTAGGGGCTGATTCTAAACTAAGGGCATATCATCTTTGAAGGGAAGGTTAAATGGAGGTAAGGTAGTTGCCAAAAAGCTAACTAGTCAGGAAAGGAAGAAAGTTGAAAGCAATCAAGTATGGGCAGGGTTTGGAGCCAGCTTCAGCTCTCCTCTCAAGCGATAGTCCCGAAAGAAAGTGCTTTAAAAAAGTAAGCTGAGTCTATTACCTTTCTTTCAGGGCAAAGATTCACTGATTCGATAGAGTTCGGGTTTTGACTTTACAGGTTTTTGATCTAAGTGTGATAGCCTTTCAAGCCAGCAAAATTCTCCTTTTCTTGCTATCGGGGTCTGTCTTACTTTTCTAAAGCACTTGCTTTCTATTTAACTCACTGAATAAGAGGGATCTAACAAGGGCATATACTTCAGGAAGCGGGCTACTTATATAAGCACGCACTATCGGATCTGCCCTTTCCTTTCTCTTGGAACCGAGAAACTGTCACTTGAGCGGGAACCGGGAAGGTTGTCAGAAAACTATCCCGAACTCTTACTTTTCTATCTCGTGTGCAAGATATAGTGTATGACCTGCAACTGGGTACACAAGTACTGCCTTTCGAGCTGGCTTTCATGGCGGGTTATATTATAGGCTTCCCTTGAAAAGACGGGCTACTTTTACGAACAAAACAGGATACTAGTTCACTCAGGGCTAAATATAAAGATCTTTCTTTTCTTACCTATCGATTAGGGCTGCCTTCTCCACTTGTGACTTGAACAGCTTTTATAAACTAACTAGCTGCTAAGGAGACTCATTTATATTTATAACGCTGGAACTGCAGGAAACTGGCTTCTCACATTCGGCTCGGGCATACTATCGAATCATACCCGACTTCTGGAACAGAGAAAGAGCTAATCTTTCAATGACACTTGCCCCTATTTCGAAAGGGCACTGCTGCAAGAATATAAAGATGAAGAGTTTGGTTGGCCTTTGCCCGCTACTGGTTTGCTCTATCATCCTGGAAAAAGATCCTTACTTTCTCCTTACTTTTTAGGCGGGCATGCTTTACTTGATGGTCTATCCAGTACTGGCAAGAGAGCTGGCTGGACAAGACTATAAATGGGGGAATACAAGATGGAACCTTAACTGGAAAATCACTATGAAAACTTGCCCCCTGGCTTGGCCGGACACGGGCTTACTACTCTTTCTTGCTTAGGAGCTTAAGCTGGCTTACTTTTTTAAGGCACTCACTTGAGGGTTAGGCTTGCATCCGGAAAAAATCTCTTTCAATACGGGTATTGGAACTGGCGGGACAAGAAAGGCACAGGGTTCTGGGCTAATGACAGGCCCTTGCTTTTTATAACCGTTTCTTTCCTGTCAGACAGGACTCTCGCACCTTTACTTGTGGATTTCTTGATGACTTTCGCTGGGGACATAAAAAAGGGCACATGAAAAGAGGGCTACCCTCGCTGGCACTAGATTCTCGAAACGAAAGCTATTAGACCGGGCTTCCCCTAGGTTTCTATTGGTTACGGAAGGGAACGATATATATTATGTTAAAGACTAGCTACTACTTTATCATAGCATCTTACCTTGTAGTACGTGAATTAGGCTAGGCCCTTGCTTTTTATAACCGTGGGGCAGCATCCTTTGCTTCTTTGAAAGTGTTTGAGTGAAGGCAGCATAAGTGCATTGGTCACATAGGCTTGACCCGCTCGTGTCCTAAATATAAGCAAAGTGGATTTATAAGCAAATTCTGGTTTAGTAGTCTTTTTGTTCTCGCTGATTGGCCCTGCTAGTGTGCGAATCCCGTAGCCTCTTCTGTCCATTCCTAGATAGTCTTATGTAGCCTGGCTTCTTTCATCGGTGGAATCTGCCCTCCACCCCTTCCCTCTTCCGTATCTGTATATCTGCATCTTCCTCATATGTAGTTTCTATGCCTTCTGAAAGGCCTATTATTGATCTACCATCCCGGCTGTAAAGAAGCTATAGCTATATCGGCTCAACATTCGGACATATAAAAGAAGTCGTGAACTCCGGAAAGGAGGGAACTCAAGCGAAGAGACCTTTGAAAGCTCCTGGTACTGCTACTCGAAAGCCTAGGGCTAATAGCAAGACAGAGAGATTCGTGGAGAGATGTGCTATACTCTATTTTGATCCTCATTGCCCAATCCTTTTTATGATTCCAGTTACCATCAGATTGTCAGAAGTAGCCGGGATGACCAGCAGATGATAGCAAAGCTAAACAGATTCGAGATTCTCGATCAGATGAGCGGACAGGGCAAGCACGTACTACCAGAAAAGTAGACCTCAGAGCGATAGATTCCCAGTGCTTGCTTTAAAGGACCTAGCTCCAATTTCTTCACTCCTGAACTAGACTCAACAACTGAGCTAGCCAAAGAAGCAAGAAATACTGAAAGCGATTCACTGGTTGATTCATTGATTGCGCCTTTCCTCTTTTCGCTTTTTAGCTTCTTTATTCCCTCTAACGCGCATCCCTTTGATTTGTCGATGACACCTTCAATCCTGCAGCAGCTAGTTGCTCGGCCTTAGTCTTGGGCTGATCTCACACTTCAATCAACCCCCCCTATTGACTAGCCTTCGATCCAATCAATCGATCGATCAAGAGGCTAATCTCTTTTGTTTGGGCCGGTAGCTAAAAGAAAGTCCTCGCTTTATCTTGAATAAAAGGAAGGGTGGCGAGCATTATTATTAAAAAAGACGTCTTCGATGAAAGAATTTGGAGAAGTAGATCTGTATCAGAAACTGGTGTACCAACCGAGTTGAGAGAATCCGCGATGGTTTTCAGCTCCCAATAAAGGGACTTAAGGTTCTTCAATTGGATCCTAAGTTCGAAGAGTGCGTCTTGGTCATGAAATAACTAGAAGCCAGGCTTCACGAGCTGTGATAGGGTTATTTAAAATGAAGACTGTTGGAATATATATTTCTTTCCCCTATCTCTAAAGGGGTTCGACTCAATATTCTTGAAGGAATCCTTTAGCTACTAATCTAGCTTTGTATCTCTCTACCGAGCCATCTGCTTTATGCTTGATCTTATCTTGTAAATCCACTTGCAGCCAATGGCTTGTTTCCCTGCAGGCAATGAGACTAAGTCTTATTCTTTTTTTCCTGGGCATTTTTTTATTCCTGTATAGCATCTCTCCAGCAAGAATGATTGGAGGCTTCAGCAAATGATTCAGGTTCATGAGACGATTGAACTGACATGAGGTAAGCTCGATCTTTTGGGGAAAACGATTCATAAGATAAGAGAAAAATCCTTCAAGAGGATAAGAAACTTGAGAGGATCGACGAACCTGAGAGAGGGATCCAGAATCTGAGGAAACGACTGGGAGGGAAGCAACTGGGCTAGACTGCTGATCTTCTGGAGTAGTCTGACCCTGGGAAACAGCAGACTCAAAAATTCGCCGCCGAGAATAAACATGCTGTGCCGGGTGACTGGAATCCTTTGAGATCAGCTGAACAGGCTGACAATCGGCAGAAGATGCTGAGCAAAGCTGCT
>JAUMHB010000006.1:239135-246635 GCA_032359685.1 Pittosporum tobira
TCGGACGTTTTCTAGGATCAGAAGGAACCGCTATAATGACCACCCCAGAATTTCTCCTTCCTTTATTCGTGCTTGTTGTAATTTTCACTATAATTTATCGAATTCTACTTTCGAAAAAAAAAAAAGAGTTTTCTTCTATTATTCCTAATTTATATTGTAGTTTTCTTTTTATGTTGTCTCTTTCGCTTCTTCATTTTAGAAAAGATTGTAGCTTTTTTAGGAGTGACAACAGCCTTATCCACTTTGATTTTGAATGTTTCTTGTTCTGGATCGAATTCGAATGTCCATTCAGGCGGAGAATCCGGGGAAATAAGTATTCCTCCCTTGGAGTCTTCCTCCCGCCCCGAGTCCTCGTCTGGTTCTACTTCTCTTGAGAATCATGCCTCAAGCTCAGAAAATACAGAAAAAGACTATTTCTCCCCTTCGTCACAATTTTCGTCCCCATCTACTTCCACGTCCACTCCCGAAAACCAATCCATTGATAGTTCTCCCAACACCGAGCAGAAGGAGAGCTTGGACTTTCTCTCGGACGAACTGCGAAGCTTTTGGAAGACTGAAATAATTAGAGCCGTACACGAAAGATTAGCAGAAATTGATCCACAAGGGAATATCGGACGGATTCGCGACGGAGAAATCGTGGATGCTTTGAGGCTCGATTCCCCCCTTCGGACGCGGCAAGAAATGGAAGACATTTTGAAAAATGTTTGGAAAAGACCATGGCCAAGTTACGAGGAGGCCGATAGAACCGCCATCTATCCCCGCATATGGGACCTTCTCGAAAAAAACAAAAGACCGGATATTTGATATTGATTTCATGAGGTAGAGGGACCTTCCACAATATAAAAGACTTCCATAAAACAGTGGCCTTGGATTATGGATGAGGAAGACCCCTAACGCGGTTGAGGGGCAGCTGACCGAAAGGAAAGCGGGTAGGCCGCCTGCTTATTATTGTGAAGGTGGCACTCAGAAAACCGGGGTGCCGCCCTAATTACAAAATGCGAGGTACCGACGCCGGACGGGCAGACCTCTAAGGATCCGGTCAACAGGGTAGCCCCTGGTACGCTTGGGGCTGGATTGAATCCTTTTTTCGGTCAGGAGAGGGGCCAAAGTAAGACAGTGAAAGAGAAAGCACTTACTTCACGTAAAGAGCAGAACTTCTTTCACGTACTGAAAGGCAGGCCTTTTTCATGGTGATTTTTCTTTTTTGATTGCTTTTGGAGAAGGGGAATGGTGAGGCGGGCCCCATCCACCAGATTACTTTCACTTTACAGACTGGAATGAATCCCAGGCACAGGAACTGGTTTAACAAAAGGGGTCGAGAACTACATAGATCTGATACCTTCTTCCGGGAGGTAGGTTATGTAGGAAGACAACTTTCCCCAGGTTGTTCCGATCCCAAACGGCCAAATAATCAATTAGTAGTATGCCGGAACTCTTTCTCTTAAGGCGCAGAGCGAACTGTCGGACTAGGAGCTGCGTTGTTTCATAAGAAGTTCCCCTCTAAATAGATGGCGAGAATCTGTTCTTGGTGGTAGGGCAGTAGGAAGTAGCCTTTTCTTCAAGCAGGGCTTTCTCGATAGCCAGAAGCTCTTCCTTCCATTAGTCATCTGGGCTTGTAGTTGCGTTGCAAGCAATTCTCTCTGTCAGGCATACCCGATAGTGTCCCCCATTTCGTTTCGCTTTCGAGCGAGGTCCTTATTTATTTTATGCAATTTCATTTCTTCTATAACAACAGGATGCTATTGCTTGCTGGCTACGAATCCCATTTCACGAAATGACTTTCCTTTCTTAGACTAAGTCTCTTACTCTTACTTGAGATCTTATCTTGTATTCTTTATAAGCTGTGTTACGAGTTCTAGCAAGCCTTAAGCTAGTTATAATTTATATTATAAAATACATCAAAGTGAGTACAGCAAGTCTTGAATCAGGTTTTTCCAAGGGTTGGAAGTTAGCTTTTCGTTTCTAGTCCTTGGTCATCAAGATCAAGCGAGTAGGAAAGGAGTGAGCCCCAAGTTATAGGTCCAAGGGTCGCTCCTTCCATTTTTATCTATCATATCCTAGATAACTTACTGCACTTCCCCGTGATGGCTAACCTCCTTCTTTATTTCGGGGCTTGGCGTAGGGGCAATGGCTTTACAGGCGTAGAAACTTTTCTCCGGGTATTGTTTCTGTTGCAAGCAAGGGGTTAGGCTCGAAGCAACTAGGCTATCAGGGATCCACGGCCTTTCTTCCGTTTCTCAATATCAACTCCCGATTCTCGCTCCATTTATATCTATATTGATATAAACAAGTATTTCGTTTCGCTCGTACGTTCAATTTAATCACTTCGTAACCTTTACTTGATCACTGGACGGCTTTACCTTTGCTTTCAATCTGTCTTGTGTCACGTAAGCAAAACTCACTTGTTGGCTTACACAACTAGGCGTTAGGAGCGTAGAAGCGAGAGTGGGGTAAAACGAGTTTAATATACTTTACACGAGAGGTCAAGAGGCGGTGCCCGTATGGTTACCACCTAAAGCGGCTCTAGACTTTCCACCCAGGCGTAAAAACGGTTATTGACAAAACTTAACGATTAAGCTTTGCATGGGAAGCTGCCACCTGTCTGTAATAGGAACCGAGTCGCTAAAAGCAGGAGTTTCATCAGCATCGAGTTCTTGAGCCCACGGAACGGGGAGTGTTAACGAGTCACTAACCCGTAGTGCGTAAGAGTCACGTACCCCTTAGTCTGGGTAAAGCTTCCTAAACCTCGCGATTCGACCGTTGGAGCTGAGTCAATCTTGCCAAATTGGCAACTTGAATGTCTGGGTCTGTCCTATAGAATTGCTCATGGAACTTGCTTTCCAGATCGTACCAACTGTTAATAGAGTTTGGAGGGATGTTCATATACCAGGGTAAGGCCGATTTAGTAAGAGAGTTGGCAAAGAGCCTCAACTTGAGGTAGTCCTTGGACCTAGCTTCCCCGCACTGGACCGAGAACCGAGCTATATGCTCAATAGTCGACTTCTTCTCCTCACCGGAAAAGAGAACAAACTCAGGCACCTTATACCCCTTTGGAAACTGATGAACTCGGTCGATCCAATCAGGGTATGCTTTCCTAGCCGTCGGCCTCAGATGGACGAGACAAAGAACGCAACTCAGGGGGCGAGAACTCAGAGAGGTGGAGGTCCGGACAAGGCTAGAGCCAAGCAGAGGGATGGAGTAGGGGACGGTTGGTGAAAGTAGGCACGAGTGGAGAGGCAGGTGAGGAAGCGCAGGTGTAAAAGTCGAGTCTAGTATTTTTGCTTTCTTTCGTAGGCGAGTGAGAAGCGAGAGTGCAGGCTCGCCCCGAAAGCGAGCCGGGAGCGATCAAAGGCGATAAACGCTTGATTGTATTCTTGACTGATTCAATTGATAACGAGAGATAAAGGTACCCCGACCATGCCCAAAGGGGTTTAATAACTAGTAGTGGCGTGCTGAACTGAAAAGTACGGTGAAGCTTTCGGAGCGTAGTGAGGTGAGCCAGTGCCTGTTGGTGGTCAAGTCCCAGTGGAAGTGGAAGTTGTTGGGCGTTCAGGTTGCAAAGGAAGTTGGTGGGCTAACGGTGGTCCAGGTAAGGTAGGTGGGGAAGGCTCGCCACGAGATCGACCGATAGCTTTGACCCAACCCCGGAAGCGGAAGTGCCAGAGAGACGATCTTTGTGAGGCAGAGTGACATTCCAAGGTCAGGTATAAGGTGCTACGGGAACGATGTCTCAAAGGTCAGTGCCAAGGGCTCAACGCGGAAGCAATCCGCTGCTCACAGGGACCGTGCGGGCTGACGCTCTTCTCTCTCAGGCAAAGAAATGTGATTTTCACTTTCGCTGGTTCAAGGTAGGCTGCTTAAGCAGAGGTTGTTGTTGTTGTTGGCGTGAGTGAAGGCGTTCCTTCCGGTGGGCATGACGAAGCTAAGCTGGAACTAATTACGAAAGCATAATCGTTTTCAAGGCTAGGGAGTGAATTCAACTTTAGACAAGTCTAGCAAAGCAGCTCATCTGGTAACACAGTTATCCGTCCAACCTCTATCAATCGGTCTTTCCTCTTTCAATCGCTTGAATCGGTCATTCAAACATGTTAGTTCCGCAGCTCTTCCCGCAGCAGCAGATGATCTTGGAATGGTTCTCTTAGTAACGCGGCGCCCCGTTGTACTATTTGTACCAAGTCGGAATCCCATTGCTAAACGACATCTATTCACGTAGAAGCAAGGGCGTTTAATAAGGGGAACAGCCGCGTAGAAGAAGAGAAGTTGAGAGGCGTCTGCGTATGGAAGGATATCACCCCTCCACGTTATCGGTCAAGACTCGCTACAAGGAAGCTTTCAATCGCCTCGCAGGCTCAATCAATCAGGTCTATATGTATGTTGCGGCCAGCCACGCGGGGTGATTTCATGGGAGCTTTGAAGAGGTAAGCTGACTTAGCATGCATGAGAGACCAACCAGACGGCTTGAGTTTCCGAAAGGGTTCCAAACCTCCCCTCATCCTTTGGACTTGGATTCTCTGTTGAACTTATAATATCATGTCTATCCGTTGATTTCTGGTTCCACCCTAGGAAAAAAGGATTCAGTCCGAAAAGCCAAGCCACTGATGCTACTGCTGCTAAATCAGCCAATGGAGTGCAACGTTACCGGGTCATTCTGTCGGTTTTAAGCGCAACCGGCAAAGAAAGACCGACCGTTCTGAGCAGCAGTAACGCTCATAGCAAGCAAGAAAGATGGGGTAAAGGGGCGAAACGGCGGGAAAGCCAAGTAAAGTTTATAGAGTCGGAGAGCTAGTAGAGCTTATAGGTTTCTACCTGTGTTAGTGTGCTTTTGGTAACAGCAGCCATACCAACAATCTATATTTCGTAAATAAGCACTCGCATGAGCCTATAAATAAGGGCGAGATCTGCCAAGCTAAGCTCAATCACAACCCACCGGCTCAAAGAAAGGCTGGATCGGTTCACTGAACGAGAACCAAATCTAGCAAGTACTCTAGCAATTAGGTACACGAAAGCCACAGGTCCCTCTAGAAGCCATGAAAAACTGGGACGCGCAAGCCCCACTAACAGAAAGAGAACTAGACGACTCAAACTCACCAACTCACTAACGCAATCTCTGAACAGGAATTTCGTCAGAAGTCCTATTCGCTCTGCTGAACGAAGGGAAGGAACGAGCCTAAGTGGCCAAACGAAAGCGGACGGCTAAGCAAACCCTAGTTAGTGCGTAGAGAACGGGTGTGGTGTTGAAGTTGTTGAAAGCAAAATAAAATAGATAAGATAAGAGTGGGGCGAGAGGAAAAGAACTTCACTTCTTAGAAAAATGTTTAGTAAGCCCCATATTGTAGTCCTTTTCCGCCCCTAATTCCGATAGGAATGGAGTAAGGGATGTCCTTTCCTTTCCTTTCCTGTCCTGGAGTGGCCGGAAACAAAACGAGAAGATTGAGTATTTTATAATGCCTCGTAAGCACTAGTACTTCATTCTGCCATCGTCTAAGGAAGGCTCCTTGCTTCTATTAAACCAGCCAAGCACGAGGAGGTGGGTTAGGTAGCTTGCTTCCAAGCGAGTACGCTCCCGACTTTCAGTATCGAATCTCTCTTGCACGAATCGTGGGCAAGACTCCTTTCAACGATTATATTATAGGGCCAGCGAGAGGTTCCTTTCTCTTATCAAGTAAGGCCACGCCCGCCAAGCTAGCCAATCCTGAATCAAAGCAGGGAGCGTAAACGACTTCTTTCTCGGCTCTTATACATGCAAAACAAGACTTCTTGTTATAAGAGGAAGCACTAGTCCTTCAATGTCTCCTACAGCTAAGAAAGGGATTCCGGCTTAGGGATCGGAAGGAAGGGTAGCTCGGCTGCTCGGCTTATTAATAGGGAAATCGTAGACCAACCTTCTTTGAATAAGAAGCATAAGGTCCTTTCAATGCCCTACTTATTTATTAGGAGGGGACTCTGCTCTCTTACAAGAAGGGACCGAAAGCGATAGCTGTGCTCAAGCAACTAAAGGGGACGGTCGCAAGCTGGCCTGAAAGGTGTGAGTGGCCGGTATCAACCTCAAAAAGTGGGGCGATAAGAGGGGCTCTCTCCTATGGAAGTGATAGAAAGGACCACTGGCTCAAGTGTCACCACGGGGTAGAAGGAAGACTCCCATGCTGCAGACAGGAAAGGAGATAGTTCCGTGGAAGAAAGTTGCACTAATCGGAAGATAGGCAAGTTGCTTTAGACAAATAAAACACCGTTCGTTCGTTCGGGAATTGACCCCTTATAATTATAAGTAGCTCCTGAGCTTTCCTTTCCCCCGGAAGTAGCTACAAATAGATATATAAAGTGAGATTCCGTCCCTGTTTCAGGTGCTTTTCATGATTGTGGTGTTTGATTGGGCACGGGCGTTCCTGTCCTTACTTAGAGGTCAAGTTGCCACCTGTCTATCGAAGGGGGATTTCCCAGCCTATCTCGGTGTATGTTACCGAAAGAAGGAATAAGAATCTAATGATTTCCCTATGGCTATGTCATAAAGAAAGACAAAAAGTTTGTTAGAGATGGGGCAAAGAAGGAGGAAAAGCAGGTTTTTAGGCGTCTGTAATTCAATTAGGCTTAGGGCGAAGAGTGAAAGAAGTTACTTTCACTCGGCATTAATAAATCGTCTCATTTCAGCTTTCAACCGCATATCCACCACGAGAGTTCTCCAAACGAGAGGCTTTGGCTAGCCGTTCACTCACTCCCCTGGTCTGCCATTTAGTTCGTTCGTTGTAGCAGAACGAATAAGGTCTCATTCTCAGTCGAAATTCCTTGTATGAAAATGGCATTGATGAGTTGGAGTAAATGCTAATAGCATAATAGTCTCTGATGCCGTTAGTGGCCACCCCGTGTAATGGCTACCAAAAGGACCACGTGGCTTGGGTGAAGGCAGAGTTCTATGTTCTGAATTTCCAACTGGAGATTCTGGAATGGCTCTTTCTGGTCTCTTTCTTCTCTTCCTATCAACACACCTAGATAGGTTTTGGTACTTCGTATCGGAGTGTGACATCAGCTCACATTAGTCTCTCTTTCAGCGAAGTAGAAAACGAGCCTTTACCTAGCCTATGGTTTCCGAAAGGTGTAATGAATGGCGTCATTCCTAGCGCTCCCGCCCCGTGGCATGAGGTATGATTGCTCTATTCTCGCCCGCAATCCTTACTATTTCGTAGCCTCTCTCTGGGCCGCCTCGTTCGACTCGTTGAAAGACGAAAGCAAACCGGAGTCTTTGCTCCCTGGACCAGTCTAATTGATGTCGCAACCATCATTTCTTATAAAAGTGGGTAATGCAAGCCTTAGCCCACAAAGAATGGCTATAAACACAGATCGTTAACAAACCTGGCTAACTAAGGGCTCTCTGGAAATGTTGAGCTAATAGCCAGCTAGGAAGATGATAGCCAGGCAGCTCATGCAAGTAGCTAACAGGGAAAGCTAGGATTGTAATTGAAAATAGTGAACAAATAGCCTTGACTATAAAGCAGTCTAAACTAGAAT